>APFE030948861.1:182845-199286 GCA_000404065.3 Pinus taeda | reverse complement strand
AATTGCCTATGCCTTTGTTTTACACAAAAAAACCTGCCTATGCCTTTGATTTTACAAAAAAATATGCCTGTGCCTTTGTACTTAGGCCATTAAAAAAAATTTCTGCCTTTGCATTGGTTTTTACACAACCAAAAAAAAACTGCCTTTACACTTATTTAAAAAACCTGCCCTCTTCCATATGCACTTAAAAAAAAATAATATACGTCCTTTTCAAAAAGCTTCAATATCCCTTATAACTCCTTTTTTTTAATGGCTTTAACATAATTACGTACACCTTTTTTTTGTTTTAAAACATGAAAACATAAGAGTACGTACTTTTATTTTTTTTTTGGGTAATGGCATTAAAAAAGAATAAGGACGGAATTTCCTTTGAGGTCTGCAATTTAACTCATCTACGGTAACTCTGTTACTCTCACTATTGGATGCTGGTGTATCCGAATCAACCCTCAATTTCTATCTCAACATCATTTGACTGAGCACCCTGAACAGCAAACCAGAAAAACACTTCACGCAGGTTTATCGTTTCATGACAGTCGATAGGAAATAAATAGACAACTGATTACAAGGGCTGTCGTATTCCCAATAAAGAATAATTTCAAGCTGGGAAGGTCGTTGGCATAATCGATGTCACAAGGCATATAATATTCGACGAGAATACTGCACCGTGCGCAAATCAGATTTACTGAAAACTATGAAAAAAAAATAAATTCAACGACACTGGCCAGCAACATGGGCTTCGCTAGATTTAAAATGCACATGTATCCATACCTGCACCGTAGCTATTGTCTGTGTCACCAAGCACTTGGTCAACCAACGCACAACACTGTCAAATGGGCACGATTTCAGCGCACCGCCAATAACCAAACCAACAGTCCACCCGCAGTTAATCTCAGCACGTCCCGCAGGCAGTCTCCAGGACGCCACACACAGACCAATCCACTTCTCCAGTGCTCCACCTTCAGCAGTGCACTCCTCCAACTTGCTCTGATACCACTTGTTGGATCAGGTGCACAGGAAACATAAGTTAAAACACACACAGAATTAACACAGCAGAAGATCAAACACATAGAACACAGCTATTAACGTGGTTCACCCAACCAATCTGGGCTACATCCACCAAACATAGGCATCAGGAATATATTAATCAAAATTTGGAGATTACATCAAATGAAACTCTCACACTCTCTCCCAGCTATCCGGTATGACAACCTATTTTATAGTAGAGAGAATCTAACTGCTCTCACATCAAATTTAGGATGCATTAATTTGCTCCCAACAACCTGGAGATAATCCAGCAACAGATTTCCTATTGTTGTCACCTACAGAGATTTCTGCCTATTTCAGTTCAACCAGAAAATCTCAACACTTATTACCATTCCTTCTGATCGCCTGGAAATGTAATCCTTCCTTATTGTCTATGTTGTTTTTAATTCTCTGTATAATTTTGTTTAGGCACCAACTATCTGAAATGGCCATTTCAATACCCTGTTAGAGCTTTTTACAAACCTAAGTGGCGAGATTTGAATCCCCTTCCATGATCAAAGGGCTTAACTTATGGCTTTTTGCGATGGTTATGTTGTGTTCCAAAGCATGAAGTTATGTTGTGTTATTAGTTGAAGAACCTATATTACCCTTGTACATCCATATAATTTCCACTCGAGCAATCCTAAAGACACCTCTGAAACCATCCGAGCCCGGGTTACCTTTGGTTTCCCCGTTGTAATTTAGATAATAGTACCCAGCTTCAAGGGCAGCGATTTGTCATTCTGATTTCCTTTTTTGGTGAAATAGGTTACCACATGGGAGCTTATCTGGTGGAGGTCCAGCATGGAGAGGATTCTCACATCTGAGCTGCTGGGAGGGTCGTTGGTGTTCTGAAGAGTGGAGGTGGCCAGCGTCTCCCGAATGGAACTCTTGAGCTTAGATAAAGTGATTCCTTCCTCAGATGAAATGCCTTGGAAAATTCTTGCATTACATTCATTTTAGAGAGACCAACGAACTGTACTCAGGACAAAATTCCATGCTCTATTCACCTGAGGTTGGGACGAGAAGGAAGAGCGCTAGTTAGAGATGGTGTTGATGATGGAAGAGGGATCCCGATCTGTTCCTTTGAAGACTAAATGAACCCAATCCCAAAAAAATTTCGCATAGAGACATTCGTGTAGGAGATGGTTTGAAGATTCTTCCTCTTGCTGATAGAGTTGGCATCTAGAGGGTTCAATAAAGCCTTCTTCCAAATATTCTCCTGGACTAGAATTTTCCTGTGTAAGACAAGCCAGACAAAAATGAAATTTTTATTCCATTGTATTCTGTCCCAAATTGAGTTCCATTTCGGGTCCGGTTGGAGTTGATCATGATCAGCTACATATCTGTAAGCTTCCTTAATATTGAAGTGACGAGTAGTTTCTTTTCCCCAATGGATTTTGTCCTCAGAGATGTCGTGGAGGATTTGTCTCTTTTGGAGTTCAGTTGAAAGCTTAGACCAAACCTGAGGGTTGATGTGGGGAGCCCAGTCTTTCTGATCAATCCATTCTCTCCAACTATCTCCTTCAGCACTAGTTTTCCAATAATGACAGACCCTACTCCTACCTCTGATTTTCATTTCGGATTTAATAGGTTGGTACCAATTCTTGTTGATTTCAGGCCTTTGCTACCAAGAATCTTCCCAGGAGAGTGCCTTGTCTCCCTTACCAATTTCCTAGAAATTATGCTTTTGTACGATAGCTCGATTCTCCCATCCTTGATTCCAAATTACCAAACCTTCGATGCTATTGTTGAGTGTTATTATTTGCTCCTAAGAGTGGGTGGGAGCATACTTTTCTTTGCATAGGATTCCCCAAGGGGAATTGGGGTTTGTTATCCATATCCATAGAGTTTTAGCTCCCAGGACCTTCCCAAGTAGCTCAATGTCCTTGAGTTCCAAGCCACCACCTTTTTTGGGTCTGCATATTTTGTCCCGAGCAAATAGAGCCCATTTCTTCTTTTTCTCTTCCCCTCTCCATAAAAAGAAACTCCTTTGCATATTTTTTATTGCATTGGAGATCACCTTTGGGGTAGCCAAAGAAGAATAAATATATTTCGGGATCACCTGTAGAACTGATTTTACTAGAACAAGACGGTTAGCCAGATTGAGCGAATGAAAGGTCCAATGGCCTATCATTCAAGGGAACCCCTAGATAATTGGAGGGGAGAGAGATGATGGGGAAGTCAAGGATTCTAGCAATGTTTTTGCGAATAGGCAGAGGAGTGTTGAAGAAGAACAGTTTAAATTTTTCGGGATCGATGGAGGTACCAAAGGTCGCTGAGAAGTCAGACATAATGGTCTTGAAGGAGGAAGCTTCTTTGATAGTCGAGAGACCCATAAGCATGGTGTCATCAACAAATTATTGGTGTATGGAAGGAGGAGCACAGGCATAAAGCTGGAGACTGGAAAGATCATTTGCCAATAGGGCCGCTAAAATAGAGTGACTGAGCCTTCAACCAAGATAACAAAGAGAAATGGAGAGATAGGGTCCCCCTTCCTGAAGCCCCTTGAGGGGTGGAAGAGTGAAGTGGGGGAGTCATTCAAGAGGATGGAGAAGAATGCTCCAGTCACAAATGCCATGATCCATTTGATGTTGCCTTTGTAGAACCCATAAGCTGCTAGAACTTCTCTCATGTAGGCCAAACTTATCTTAGCGAAGGCCTTAGACATGTCTAATTAAATAATCATGCTAGGCTTCTTTTGCAAGTTAAGAGAGTGGATTAGTTCATGGGAGAGGATGATACTGTCCATGATTTTCCTACCTTCCACATAGCTTGATTGATCATGAGAGATAGGGAGAGGCAAAATAGATTTCAGATGAATGGCCAAGAATTTGGAGATGATTTTATAGATGAAATTGCAGAGGGATATGGGCCTAAACTTGTCCGAGAAGTATGCTGCGTCTCCCTATTGTGGAGGTAAATCCCCTCTGTGGACAGAGGCGGTCACTACTAGCCCAGATCGGGTCTAGCAACAATCATACAACGCTATCACGCAAGTTCCTAATTGCAAACTTAAGACCAATGATGAGGGCCTACCTGGATTCCAACGCTAGTGCTTGTAGAAGAGTTGACGCTCTCGTTCCTTTGCTCTGGCAGATCACGATCCCCAAGATCTCCGTGAATGGACACCTGCACATACAAAGAAAAACACAAACACAAACATAAAATCCAATAGATGCAACTACATATCAGTCAAAAAGGATATAACTCATCATCATTACAAATAACAATAAGAGTGGAACCATAACCATAGTTGTTTATTAATGATAAACAAAGAAGAATACAACCATAGTTCTGACGTCAAATCCTCCTTTGGCTGGGTGATCAGCAGCACATGCCTTGCAAAGCTTGTTGGGGATGGGAACAAGCCTCTCTCTCCTTGGTTATTAGACAAGAATCTCCTTACTTAGATTTGGCCTTATGGGAATGAAGAAGGCTCTTGCAGCATGAAGCTCTTAAACTTGACAATTCTAAATCTCTAGAACTCTCGAATAGCTGCCTAGGCAAAGGACAAGCTTATAAGTAGAGGGGAGAGTAGGATCTCCACTATTTCATGGGATTGCTTTATCACTAAGAAGCTTCCATGAGAGGTGGAAAACCACTTCCCCTCTATGGAGATTCGAAGCCAAACCAAACCAACTCAAGATAGATTCAGTCCAGAAGTTGGTTAGGATGAATCTTCGGCTGTTGGTTTGTTAAAAACACTACCCATTTTGGCTAGCGCGTGTGCGACTCTGTGATAGAGCGCCAGCTGGCACGCCCTCTTTGGAGGATTTCCCCCATTGGCGCGAGTGTTGCACAGTGAAATCGCGCCAATGGAAAAAGGGTTGTTTTTATGGGTTTTTTGCAGGAGATGTCTTCAGGGCAAATGAAGTTCATACTCAGGGGAATACAATGAAAGTGTTTCCAGGTCATGTCACTTCTCACAGGTCCCGGAATGGGTCCTCCAAGATGTGGGAAAAGGGGTAACAGGGACGGTGACAAATTGTTGTGTAACACTCCCTTGGTAATCAAAGTGAGGAAAGTGGAATTGAGGGCTTTTAGGATAGACTTTGGAATCCAGGATTCTTCAACATGGGCATGGACCTTGAATTTGAGGAAAGCCCAACAGGGTTTATAGAAGTTAATGGTAAATCCACCCGAGTTCAGGGCTTTACCATTGGGCATGCTCATGACAACATCCTCCACTTCCTAAAGAGAAACTTTTCTTAAGAGCATTTTATTGTGATCTTCAATGAGGATCTTGGGAATGTGTTTGGTAATTTTTTTAATGTCCTCAACCTAGTCCTTCCTTGGCTCCTTAAGAAGAGAGCTAAAGTACTGAGTTAACTCTTCTGCCATATCCTCCTGAGAGTGAATGAGGTATCCCTCTCAGTCCTTTAGAACCAAGATTCTATTGTTTCTTCTATGTTGTATCATTGATTTGTGGAAAAAGGAAGTATTCTTTTCCTCACATTTTAGCCATCTTATTCTTGATTTTTGTTGCCATAATTTCTCTTCCTAAATGACTCTTTCGTCCCAACTTTCTTGTAATTTTTTCTCTTCTTACTTACTGTGGTCTGTGATCCCTTCTTCAAAGATGTGATGCTGGAGGAGCTCCATCTTAAGCTCCAATTTTTTTTTTTTTTATTTTTCGTGATGATGTTGCTGAATGATTCTCTATTCCATTTTTTTTTTCTTCTTTGACATGTTCTAGTTTCTATTGGAAGGTGTACATCTTGTTGTCAGGTCTGGTGGGAGAATTATTCCTCCATAGCTTCATTTTTTCGAGGAATTCTAGGTGATCCAACTAGAAAGCCTCGAATCTAAAAGGCTTGTTTTTAGGACCAGTGGAGATATGAAACTTAAGAGAGATGAGCCAATGATCAGAGCCCACTTGTGGAAGAATGCGAGCTTCTATTTACCAAGAGGTTAGGTAAGCTTCTTCCGAGAGGAGGAAATAATCTAGCCTGGAGACTATTTGATGTTCACCTCCTCTTTGGTTGTTTGAGGTGAAAGTGTCATTGCTTGTGGGGATGTTGAAGAACTTCAGACTTTCGATAGTTGAAAGGAAAGAATTTGAGTCCCTATCCAGTTTTCAATTCATCCCCTCTTTTCTTCCATATTTGTTATCATATTGAAGTCCCCAGCCATGATTTTGTAAGTAAAATGAATGGAATGGAGCAGATTAGAGATGTATTGAAGCATCTTGATTCGGCCTATCACCTTGTGGGGGGCATAGATATTAGTTATGCAAATGCTATCCTTAGTGTCGATGATTCTTAGGACAAAGGTGATGGAGTGATGGGTAGAAAAAGAGGAGATGTGATCGAACTTCGAGTTTTTCCATAAGGTCATAATACCTCCCGCAAAACATATGGCTAAGTTGGCTAAGTAGCTATAAGGCTTAAAGAAGGGTTTTTGAAGGAGATAGGAGTGACTCGACTCAAGTTTGTTTCATGAATGAGGAGGATGCCATGCTTGTCAGAAAAGATTATTTTTTTGAGGATTCTTTTCTTTCCACAACTATTTAGTCCTCTTATATTCCAAGAAACAAAATTCATATGTATGGAGTGGGAGTTAGGGCCAGAGATTTTACCTTTCCTTCATTAATGAGCTTGGCTCCCAATTCTTAGAGCTGGTTGGTGGTCTTTATGCCTCTTTTCTATCTTGGTCCTTTAGATTTGAACCCTCTTGCTAGAAGGTTAGCCATGATGACTTTTGATGCATTTCTTTCCTGTGCGGGGTGGCCTGCTCTAAGTTTTAGATCCTCTTGGAAGAGGTAAGCCCCTTCTATTTTTTTCAGTTGGTATTTTAGGATTTCATTTATTCTGTTTATCTTCCATTCTTTTGCAATGGTTTTCAGGTCTACTCCTTCCAATTCTTCTTCTATGGCACTTTCCTCTGGTGTTTCCTTGGTCACTATTTGTTCCATCTCAGTATCCTCTTGTTATAGCTCAGTTTCCCTATTGCTATGATCTGCATCTCTATCCTCATGTTCCTTGTCTGCTTCGATCTACTCCTCTCCTCTTTCTTCATCTCATGTCGGGTAGTATGGATCCGATTGTTCTTGTATGTTGAGTAGGGCATTGAATTGGTTTTGATTTTCCACATTTTGTTGATCCTTTTTGGGATTGGTATTTTTCTTGTTGTTCTTATTCCTATATTTGACTCTAATGTATCCTTCGTTGTCTTTTTTCTTGCTTGCATGATCAGCACTTTGGGGGGCTTTATTTAGAGGACAACCTCTAAAGAGATGGTTGTGCTCATGGCACTTCCTACACCTGAAGGGGATGTGTTCATAGTCTATACTTTTTAACCATACTTCATCTCTGAAGATTAATTTTATTGCACCTAGGAGTGCTCCAGAGACATCTATGTACACACATATTTTGGCATAGGATACGCAGTGTCCATTTCTAATTCCTTCAGATACTTTTATATACTCCTCCATCCAGTCTCCTATTCATTTTAAGACCGAAGGAGCCCAATAATCAGTCAGTAAGGTGTAGAGATGCACCCAAATTGGGACTCTAGTGAATTCTTCCCTCTCTTGTGTGAAGTTGTCCTTCCAAAATCTCATGTATAGGCCTGCTGAGTTGAAGAAATAAGGACCTCCTTTGACGATTTTGTCTCTGTCTTCTAAGAGTTCAAAGATTACTTTGAAGAAACCTTTAGAGCTTAGCTATAGTTTGATTTCCCCCTTAGGTGACCATTTTTTTGTATCCACCAGTTTAAGGCTCTCTATTGGCCAAATACCCATAAATTTGCAAATGATTATGTGTTCTTGCATGTATTTTCTGTAGACTGCCACTCCTCAGTGCTGGATTTGCATCTCAAGGATTTTCTTGGCTATGGGGTTATAGTTATTATTGTGTTTTTTCTTTGTTATTCCTGCAAGCTCTAACCCTTTGCGACATTTTCTTCTACGAAAGAGGGGTTGGCATAGTTGGTTCCATATGTTGGGTGTGTCTCTTTCTATTTTCCTTCCCACAACCTTGTTTCTTAGTTCTTGGGCTTCTCTCTAGCGGGTCAGAAGGCAGAGTTGGAGGCCAACTTGGTGAAAAATGAATCTTGGTCCAGAAGGCGACCAATAACAGTGTATTTGAATGATAGAGCTTTGTGGCTCGGGTTTAGCTCTGCCATGGGACATGGTGATGGACTCAGAGTGACCAGAGCCTGGCGTGCCAGAGGTGACCACCGAAGGGACCGAAGGGACTGACTCTGAGAGCAATCACGGACCTTTGTCTAGGGTCTGGTTCTCTTCAGTGCTGCCCTAAGAAAAAATGGGCAGAGGATTATTACTTGCTTGCCTCTCAGGAAAATTTTCTTGCCAACTCTATATTGAGTAGTGGAGGAACTTCATATTTTTTTCATACTAAAAATTAGAAAGAAATTATAGACTAAATTATAGAATTTTCATTGTCAATTAATTTATGTATACTTATATGTCTTATAAAAAGATGATGTAAAATTAAGGTGGAAATTGAAGTATTTTATTTATGTTCACTATTAAATAAATAAATATATAAATATATGTGTGTGTGTGTGTGTGTGTAATTAATATTTATCAATTTTGCAAAGATCGGCATAATGTAAGATTATTCTAATACTCACTTTGTTTAAAAGTGCCTTGAAGACCTCCATTATATACTAATGGATGAGGCCCAACATTGGTTAAATATAACTATGACAAATGAGCAGATACAAATCCCTATGTGAGCGTACAACTCATTATATCTAGCTCATTGAGAAAGGAAGCATTAGAAAATGTCAACTCTAACACCCCCTCTTAAGCAAAACATAGGGAGTAAACATAAAGAAAAAGAAAACGGATCCCAACAATGAATCATGATAAGGTACCCAAGTATAAACTCTCATAAGTGAAGAAAGGGAGAAACACCCATAGGAAAAAATAGAGAAATTTGGCAATGCTTAGATAAGCATGGATTTCAAACCATAGATCCCACAATGATCTACTAAATGGGAAAAATAGAGGCCGACTCCAACTAAGAAGTATAAAAAAATGAAGTGCCAAAACTATGAAGATGAGAGCCATGAAAACTCAATTAGGTTGGTTGATCGCCAAAGTAGAAATATTGCAAAGGCATAACGGAAACAAACATTGTCAACTTCCCCAAGTGTGTTTCAAAGAAAATAAGAATTGGTAAATAACTAGGGCAAAGGATTTAAACAAAAGAAACACCATAACAAATGAGCAATGAGTTTCAAGTTCAAACACGATATAATAATACTTACAAAGATGTTTGAACATCATCACCATAACATTTATTAAGCACAAGAAATGGCAACATCAACAAAAAAAAAGAAACAACAACAGTATGTGTCATCATCTAACTCTCAAACCCGTAAAATGAAACTACCAGAGGAGTGGGAATCAACATTCTCTATTATCAAAAAATTCCCCCCCTAAAGCACAATTAAGGGAGCAATGTAAATCAACAACTAAGAAGAGGAAATATTTATGATTTCATAATCGATGAGACACAATGATCTAGATTTGATCATTATATTTTTTTTCATCCACCTCGATGCTTTTAGAGTGGAAAAGGTGGAGGAATCAACTCACAGCTGATTATTTTTATCAGTGGGATCTAATTTAGCAAATTGGGGTATGAAACCTTATGGGAGCATTTGAGGAATCAAACAACGTTTTTTGGGGGTAAAATTTATCACTTTAGCATGTACACTTTTTTCATGTTCTATACATAGAGGAATTTTCAACGGATTAAGAATCACATCAATCATAGTTCGCATGAAAAATTTATGCCACTCAAAAGTTGACCTTCCTATTTTCACCATCATAACTCAAAAGGATGCCATGTCAACACCCATTATTCATGGAAAAGATGCTAGCCATGTGATTATGATGAATAAGACTCTAGAAGAGTACATATTATAACTCAGGTTAACTGTTGAGGTAGTCAAATCTAACCAGTAGTAGGATATCGGGTTGTGTTATAACCAGACCACTAGGAGGAGAAGCGGTTCCATTCTTTTTTAGTGCATTTGTTTCATAGATGAGAAAAATAACTGAGGGATAGAATTTAGAGCACACGGAGAGGAATTTTGCATTGTAATAGCTTGTGTGCCACATGCCATACTTCCTTGTACTCGATCATATTTTATATTCAGAGAAAGAGAGAAAATTGGCCTCATCTTCTAGTTAGGTTTTCTCCCGAAAGGGTTTCCCAAGTCATATCTTGTGTCAATCATGGTTCGTGAGATTTTATTTCATTTTTCTCAATTTTATACATAATTTTAATTTGCATGCATAAAAAACTAACAATAATCTACAAATCCATAAATATAAAGAGAAATAAAACTCTAATAATGTAGATTTCATAATTTTAAATATAGTTTTATCAAATCTGTTGTGACAAACTATCCATTGGAATATCCATGACATTTTATGGATGATATTAGCATGAAATCTTTATTCTTTGAGTATATTATGGATATTTGTGGGCGATTTAGATCATCTAGGCCAAAGTTGTAAAATGTTAATGATGGTCAATGAATCTATGAATGACCCTCATGATCCTACAGAGGAGAGGTTTTCACAACTGGAAGCACAAGTTGCAAATATAAGCCATAATGTGAATCTCCATGTCAGCACTGAGAAATAAGCTCAAGATATTTGGAGAATATGGGGATTCTAATGCAGAGCACATATCAAAGGGGAGATTATGAGATTTGGAAGAAATAGAGAACCTGTCGAAGAAAGGACCTAAAAAATATCAACTCGTTTCAAGTGTTGTGAATCATTCATATTCCCTATTCAAAACTGAAGCAGAGGTTGATATAAAAACCATGCCAAGGTGAGATCAATGCTATGAAGCTAAATCACTATTTGCAACAATTAGAAGTTTATTTTGGTGTCCATCAAGTTGAGGAAGAACAAAATATTTCATTTACACAAATGAAATTACAAGGTTGTGCCCTCACTTGGTGGGAAATCCACATGAGTACCCTAAGGTTGGAGGGATAACCTCCAATGACTATGTGGGAGGAATTCAAAACCCTCATAAATTCACAATTTTACCCTATTGGCTATTTAGAGGACCAGTGGATTTGGTGGCACTACTTCAAGAAAAATCATGGGACAAGCATATAGGAGTACACCACATAGTTTATAAAGATGTCCATAATGTTGGGTATCTCCCCAAAGAACCTAGATGTGCTCCTAAAGTATCTAGGGGGTCTACAAAGTCATCTATGAAAGTAAGTGATGCTATTCAAGCCTATATTGGTGGATGAGGCTTGTGTATAGGCACAATAGCTAGAGAACATAGGCCTAAGAAAAGGGAAATTAAGTGGATCCAAGTAGAAGTAGCAAAAAGACACTTCTAGGGATGGTAAGAAGAAGTAGAAAAGGGGAAAAGATAAATTAGGGATGGGAGGATGTTGGTGTCCCAAATTTCCCTATTTTCTAACCCATTTACATAAATATCAACCTTTGTTTTACCTCAATAAAGACCCTTTTTTCCTGCACTAGTCCAAGATAGTTACCCATTCCTGCACTTGCTTATATTTTACATTAAGATTTATTACAGTGCTTTATTAATCATTTTATATGGATTTCATGCCTATTTACATACCTCTTGTAACTCACGTTAATTTCCTAGAGTAATCGTGGAATTTAGTATTAATTATGAATGAGTATGACTAGGCAGGTAGATTCCTGCACTGCCACGAAGACTGCCCAAGATTTCCAAGAAGCCAAATCTTCCACGAGGACGAGTCTCGATCCTTGACTCCAAGTTTATTTGCTGATGAACTGAAGAAGGATAGCAGGTGGCGCGCAATCAGGGAATGTTTTCCAAATTTAGGTTATGGCTAAGCAAAATACATGTGCATTATAACTGCTCGCCGAGTTTGTAATTTTGGTTTCTAAGTCTGTTCAGTTGAAAGAACTGAATAAGAAATGTTTGTAATTAGTGAAAATTACTAGGGCCAAAAGGATGTATAAGATATAGATCATAGGTAGGATTAGCTAGTGAACCATTGATTGTAATTATGTTTTTATGTAATCCGGTTATCGCCTCAGCCCTAGGGGCTAGACTGCTATGTTATGTATATTTTCTGAATCGAGTAATACAAGAGAAATACCATGGTTTGCATACAGAGCGTCTAATTTATCTTTGATGTATATTTGAAGTGCTTAGCTATTTCATTCCTTAGAAGGGGAATGAGTTGGTTGGCTAGGGACCATCCAACCCAGCTCGTTTACCCCTCTCGCTTTCGTTAATCAAAAAGACGGTGTGGATATTTCTTTCGCAGCTGTGTAATGTTATAGTTACGATAGTTATTTTTCGAGTTATAATTTAAATATATTTTGTAGCTAAAGTGTGAAACAGATCCATGGTTTAAGAATTATTTGTGTTTACTTTTTTTATGAATTTCCTTTCTCGCATTTCCTTTACTCTCAATCTTTGTCTTAACTCATTTTCGATTGGATCATGCAAGGGACTCTTTCCTTGATCCAAAATGGGTCCTAAAAACCCTCTAAGTCTTCAAAAACCAAAAAAGCTATCATAGAGGATGAACCTTTAAAAATGGCAGAAAACACTATCGGGAGTGAAAAACATGAAGAAACAACGAAAAACAGAGCTATCAAAATTCAAAATAGTAATGCATAGGAGCTGTCGGATCTGGCCGATCAACGTTCCAGATCCATTCGACATATCGCAATTGGAAAGGGAAAGCAAAGGCTATCGAAGGCTACCTTATGAAATTTGTGATCGTGATCAGTGCGAGTCAATGAGGACCATCAATCAAGCGCGCAGATTGACAACCCAGGTTAACCCTCAATATTGCATTAGCAAATTACAAGGGAGCACTTACCAAAGGCCCAGGGACTATGCGATTGCGATATCACAATATCGCATTGGAACAATACACAGGAGGGGAGCCAATACATGCAACTTGCAATAAAGCCGGACCCGATGGGTCTTATGGGTCAAAATATATATATTTTTAGTTCCGTAAAAAGGAGTTTTTCAATGTAAATTCATGTTTTCATTAAATAAACAAAAATCAAAGGAACTGCGAATTGCGCGATAAAACGGACACGAAAGGGTTTTTATATGCAGCTAGATGTGTTTTGAGTTCCGAAGCAAGTGAGATTTCAGGCAGGTGGGCCATAGGCGGTAATTGGTATTGGACGGGCTCTGCCCGATCCCATACACTGGCCACCACATGGCCAAGCGCTGGAGAGAGAAAACCACCCTTTTCGGGTGGGTAATCTTTGTGCGCATGAGCCACCCAAAATCAATAATAATTGTTGATCAACAATGACTTGCGATAGTGCCTAAAGACAGATCCGAAGGGATTATGGGGCAGAATTGAAAATATTTCAGGCCTGATAGGCCGTGTTTGGGTGGATTTTCCCGTGTTTTTGTGTATTTCTCTGCATAAACAGAGAACAACGGTTTTGGGGATTTCTAAAGCGTCGATGGTTCCTTCCGTTGCAGAACAGGTGGCCACCATCCCTAAAGACATTACGCCATGATTGGTTAACGCTTAGAGGGGGGTTGAATGGATAAAGGCCAGAAGCCAGAAAACCTAGAAGAGGAAATGAACAGACAATGTCGATTGGCTTAAAAGCCACATAATGATAGAGACAGAGGCAAGCAGTGCTGAGACATAGAGAAACAGAGACAGAGAAGGAGAGGGAGAGTCTGTGTACTCAGAGAGACTTGAGGGATTCAAGTAAACTCCTGATGTTTGTATCTGTTGTGTTGAGACTCAAATTGAGTTCATTTTTGTAAAACTATGCTCTTGAAGACATAATAGAGAGGTCACCACTGAAGGCTGGACCAGGAGACGTAGCCCAGGATTTTTGGGTGAACTCCTTGATTATCTTGTTGTGTTATGTCTGTGTGTCTGTTATGTATCTTTAACTGCTTCATTATCTATATTATTCACAATCTTATTGATTTGTTGCACTAAGTAATATAGGAAAATCCATGCACATGAGTCAGTAATATCTTAAAAGTAATCTAAGATCTAATTTTCAGATCAAGTGGTATCAGAGCTTTAGGTTTGCTAAGGTTAGACAAGCTTGTGCTGGATTTTTGAGTGCTAACTAGCTCAAAGCTCAAACTAGGAGAAGGAGAACTTGTTGAGGCTAATCCAGAAATCAGAAGAGTCAATCCTAGGATGAGAATGGCAGAACAAGTCCCATTGGAATCAAAATCTCAGTTCATGGACAATTTCATGACCATGAGAGCAATGGTGGAAGAGATGTATCGAGAATTCAAGAAGGGTCAAGGTGAAAGAACTTTGACACCCAAACAAGACAAGGGAGCAGAGGAACCTTCTCTAGATTCCCCAAAGGGAAAAGGGAAAGGGGAAAAGATTCCTCCATCATCTCCACCACCATCACCTCCATCATCCTCATCTCCTAGCCCTGAAAAGAAAAAGAAGAAAACATCTTTAATTAAATTAGATGCAAAGTTTGATTTGCCAATCTATGATGGAGAATTAAATGCAGAAAAGCTAGATAACTAGATTAGATAGATTGATGTATATTGCAGGGTGCAGAACATTCATTCAGAAAGGAGAAAAATTTTGCTGGCTAGCCTTCGCCTTGGAGGAATTGCACTAGTGTGGTGGGAAGGCAAGACACAAGCTGATTTGAAAAAGCATGGTAAAATTATTTCTACCTGGACTGAATTTGTTTCTTCCATTAAAAAACAATTCTATCCACTAGCTTATATGCAGCAAGCAATTATGAGTTGGCAAACTCTTCGCCAATTAAAGGGGAAAAGTGTACAAAGCTATACCCAAGAATTTAGAAAAAGAGCTTTAACTCTAGGTGTTTCTCTAGACTCACCTGAAACTTTGTTGAAGTATATAGGTGGTCTACATAGCTATTTGAAGCACACCATTCTCATGTTTAACCCCACTATCCTAGATTATGTATTAGTTCAAGCTACACATCTAGAGGCTAGAGGCAAGAAAGTGAACCCAAAGATTGGGGGATCATCAAAACCCTTTGCAAGAAAGAACAAGGAAAAGAAGAAGTAGAAATGGAAGGAGAGGAAGACAAACACTATACAGAAAGACAAACCTTCATGCACTCACTGCAAGAAGGATGGACACGATGATGAACATTGCTGGTCTTTGCATCTGGAGTTGAAACCCAAGAAGTTCAGTGGTAAGAAGAAGAAGAATGTTGTTGCTATTTAGAAGGACTTGGGGTTAGACTCAGGTGATGAAACAACAATCACAGCCACAGGTATGAAAGGTAAAAATTCTGAAGCATCTACAAGTAATTCTGCTCAATCTATTGATAATGAAGATAATGACAGGAAAAGGGATGAGCTTTTTCATATTAGAGTTATTTCCAAGCACCAAAACATTGATACTTTATTTGATAGTGGATCACAAGTAAACTTGATTTCTGAAACAATTGTAAATAAGTTGGGCTTACTAAAAACACCTCACAAGAAGCCATATCCATTAGCTTGGGTATGTGATAAAGTAAAGCTACAAGTGACTAGACAATGTAAACTTAGGTTTGCTATTGGGTCAAATTTTGTAGATGAGGTTGAGTTAGATATAGTTCCCTTGGATATATGTGGTATTGTTTTAGGAAGTCCTTACTTGTATGATAGAAAAGCCATTTTCTATAGAGCTGAAAATAAGTATCAACTCACTAAGGATGGAATAGAATATATTGTAAGAGCTCATAAGCTCAAAAATAACTACTTTCTCATAAACCCAGGGCAGATGAAAAGAATTGTAAATTCATGCAAGCAATTTTTACTGATGGTTGTAAAGGAAAAGAACCCTGATAAAACCAATGTATTTGAAGGTTGTGATGCTAAACAGAAAGATGATTTAGATAAAGTTGTTTCAAAATATGATATCCTATTTCAAGAACCTAAAGGTCTGCCACCCAAAAGGGAAATAGTACATGATATTCATTTGCAGCAAGATGCTCCATTGCCTAACATCGAAATGTACAGGTTATCCGCTTTAGAGAATGCAAAGATCAAGAAGCAGGTACAGGAGCTGCTCGATAAAGGGTTCATAAGACCAAGCACATCACCATGTGGATATCCAATTGTGTTGGTGAGAAAGAAAGATGGTTCGTGGAGGATGTGCATTGATTACAGAGCACTGAATAAAATAATGATCAAGAATCGTTATCCTCTTCCTCACATTGATGATCTATTAGATCAGCTGAAAGAAGCAATTTACTTTTCTAAGTTGGACTTGCATAGTGGCTATCATCAAGTCAGAGTTGCAGAACAAGATGCATGGAAGACTGCTTTCAAGACAAAGCAAGGGTTGTATGAATGGCTAGTTATGCCTTTTGGCTTAACTAATGCTCCTGCCACTTTCATGAGAGTTATGAATGATGTACTCAGGCCTTTTATTGATGATTTTGTAATTGTATATT
>APFE030948861.1:131988-169176 GCA_000404065.3 Pinus taeda | reverse complement strand
GCAAGTGTTTTTAGGCTATGTCACTGCTCACAGGTCCCGGAATGTATCCTCCAATGTACGAAAACAGGGGTAACAGGGACGGTGACCAATGGTGACAAACTACTGTGTAACAATGTGGATAAGGCAACCAAGTTCATTGAACAGATCCAAGAAATTCACCAGGCAGTATAGGAATAGCTGGAAAGAAGCCAAGCCAAGTACAAGGCAAGGAATGACAAGCATCGGATTGATCATAGCTTCCAAGTTGGTGATCAAGTCTGGATGTACATCAGCAAGGATAGAATGCAAGGTGAAGCTAAGAAGCTGAAGTCAATAAGGTATGGGCCTTTCAAGATACTTGAGAAAATTGGTGAAAACACTTTTCGCCTTCATTTGCCAGCTTATATGCATATCTATTCAGTCATTAATGTAGAGAACTTGAGACTATATGAACCTTCATTAATTGAAGATCCTGAAGAGCAAAGTCAGTTGCCTTCTATTGATGACCTGTTTCCTGAATACCTCAATGAGTTGCAGGAAGACACAGTTCTAGACAGGAAGGTGAGAACTACGTGTAGAGGGGATATTGAGTACCTAAGAATAGGACACAAAGGTTCAAAACCAAGCAGTGCAAGATGGATAGAGATTGGACAAGTGAAGCAGTTGTATCCTTACTTGATTGATGCTTAAAAAACCAACTTTTGGTGGTCCAAAAGCTTTTTCAGTGGGAAGGCGTGATCCAAAATGGGTCCTAAAAACCCTCTAAGTCTTCAAAAATAAAAATAAAACTATTGCAGAGGATGAACCCTTAAAAATGGCAGAAAACACTATCAGGAGTGAAAACATGAAGAAATAACGAAAAACAGAGCTATCGGAAGTCAAAAGAATAATGCATAGGAGCCGTCAGATCTGACCGATCAACGATACATATCTGATCGGCATATCGTAGTCGACAAGGGCAAGCGGAGGCTATTAGAGGCTACCTTATGAAAGTTGTGATCGCAATCAGCATGAGTCAACGAGGACCATCGATCAAACATGCAGATTGATGGCCCAGGTTAACCCGCAATATCGCATCAGCAAATTACAAGGGAGCGCTTACCAAAGGCCCGGGGACTATGCGATTGTGATATCACAATATTGCATCAAAATGATTCAGGGGAGCGAAGCCAATACATGTGACTTGCAATAAATCTAGACTCGACGGGTCTTATGGGTCAAAATATATATATTTTGAGTTCCGTAAAAAGGAGTCCTTCAATGTAAATTTGTGTTTTCGTTAAATAAATGAAAATCAAAGGAAATGCAAATTGGGCGATAAAACAGACCCAAAAGGGTTTTTACATGCAGCGAAATGTGTTTTGAGTTCCAAAGAGAGCGGGATTTCGGGCGGGCCATAGGCGGTAAGTGGTATTGGCCGGGCTCCGCTCGAGCCCATACACTGGCCGCCATGTGGCCAGGTGTTGGAGAGAGAAAACCACCCTTTTCGAGCAGGTAATCTCTGTGCGTGTGAGCCACCCAAAATCAATAATAACCATTGATCAACGATGAATTGCGATAGTGCCCAAAGATGGATTTGAAGGGATTATGGGACGGAATTGAAAATATTTCAGGTCCGATAGACCGCATTTGGCAGATTTTCCCGTGTTTTTTGTGTATTTCTCTGTGTAAACAAAGAATGACGATTTTGGGGATTTCTAAAGCGTCGATGGTTCATTCCATTGCAGAATAGGTGGCCACCATCCCTGAAGACATTACACCATGATTGGTTAATTCTCAAAGGGGGTTTGAATGAACAGAGGCTGGAAGCCAGAGAGACCAGAAGAGGAAATGAAGAGACAACGTCGATTGGCTTAAAAGCCACAGAATGATAGAGACAGAGGCAAGCAGTGTTGAGACAGAGAGAAACAGAGACAGAGAAGAAGAGGGAGAATCTGTGTACTCAGAGAGACTTGAGGGATTTAAGTAAACTCATGTTGTTTATATCTGTTGTGTTGAGACTCAAATTGAGCTCACTTTGGTAAAAATTTGCTCTTGAAGACATAATAGAGAGGTCACCACTAAAGGTTGGACCAGGAGACGTAGCCCAGGAGTTTTGGGTGAGCTCCTTGATTATCTTGTTATGTTATGTGTGTGTGTCTATTATGTATCTTTAATTGCTTCATTGTCTATATTATTCGCAATCTTATTGATCCGTTGCACTAAGTAATATAGGCAAATCCATGCACATGAGTCTATAATACCTTAAAAGTAATCTAAGATCTCATTTTCAGATCATTCCTGCACCAGTGCACGTGTTTGTCTGCACTTTGGTTTAGTCATTCGTTTTGCAGAAAACATTGAATCACTTACCTGCAGATTATTTCCAGTTATTTTGTGAGTGAATGAATCAATAACTTGGTAACTGTCTTCAGAATTAAAAGTACATCTTCAGGGGATCTTGAAGCAGTTGCATAAAATTATCATGAACATGTTATACTTGCAAAGAACATAAGCATTTTGAGTGGATTACCAAAGTTAATTAACACATGCAAAACACTTAGACTACTTTTGATTCCTTTGAATTGCTTTTATTTCACGAAGTTTATTTCTTTTGCAAGGTTTAATGAATTAAAGCATCTTTCCTTTTCATAGATAATTTACTTCAGAATTTCATTTACAGTTGCAATTATTTTTCATCACATCTTTCAGTGCTTTCGAAAGTAATTTTGAAACTAGGTGAAGGAAACTCTACCTCGGTGCAAGAGCGGGTCTCTTGTCACAGAAACAGACTGCTCTAAGCCCTGAGGCTTAGAGAACCTTCACTAAGACATAAGTCTTTAGCAAGGAAGGTCAAATATAATTTTACACAGAGATACTGTACCTGCACTAGTGCAAGCAGATTGCAACAGTGCAAGGATAGGTTGTTTGTGTGGAAGGAAGAACAAGAGGAAGACAAAACTCTGTAAGGGCCCACTTGTCAGATTGTTAGCCATCCATATGAAGATGAACATAGCATTTCATTACAACATTTAAGATTGTTTCCGTTGTGTGGAATTTCTTTACTTGATTTACTTTCAAATTGTCTTTTGCATTGCAGCACTAGAGTTGCTTTGGTGCCATTTTCCTTTCTGATTATTTTCTATCTAATTCTGCAAAGCATTTCCCCTAATAAGTAATATTAGGAATAGGAAAAGCTCATCCATTTTTGGCATTTCCTTTGCTTCATCTCTAATTTTACGAAACCCTCGGGTTGACAATTAAGTGTTGAGGAGTTTGCTTAAGCGCAATTTCTGCACCCAACAATTACTAGCATTACGAACCTCGCGGTCAATATTGCCATGCAAATTCTGGCTGGCAAGGTAATGAGAAAGTATCGCGCGGATGAGGTGCCAGCACCAGTAGTTTCTTTGGTGGCTCATTGTGCAAAAGGCGTACAATTCAATTGGGCCCGCTACCTATGTAGAGATTTCCTCGCGAACTGCAGAGAGGCGTGGAACGAGAGTAATACTTTTCACTATGTGTGGTTGCTTCTCTCAATAGTGTTGGTTGCATGGGACTTGCAAGAGGATAGCCAATTTCCTCCTGTGGAGAAGTATTTACCAGAAGCAACAAATTTCGTGTCTCCTTAGGCCACGAAAAATGTTGTGCGAATGACAGAAAGCAAAGTCTTCTGGGTGCTGATGGAGGCGATTATTCGCATGGCCATCAACCTGAAGTCGTGGTTGTCACCAACCATGTTTGAGAAGTTGTTGGGGTACGCGAACTTCAAGGCAGAATTCCACCATGTTTACATCTGGGCGCGCAAGGAACCCGACCAGAAATTGTTTGACTTATGCTACTTGTCCACGTATGATGCGATTGTAGAAGTCATCAAGCGTTGGCTAGCAGACTAGCAGATTCCATCCGATGAGGCCGCCAAGACTAGAAATTCTGCAGAGAAAAAGAAAAATGAAGCTGCCAGATAGAAGGTATAGTTTTTGGCTAAAAAGAGGAAGAAAGAGGCCGAGGAGAATGCTCGAGCAGAAGCAGAGCGCATTGCAAAAGAACAGGCAGAGCAGGAAGAGTGCAGCTCCGACAAAAGCCATAAATCTCGTTCACCCCAAATGGAGGAAGAAGAGCGATCAGATGAGGGCAGCATAGATCAACAGGAAAGTACTCCCTTTTGGGTGAATTGGTATAGGGAGTAGGAGAAGGAAGAACCGCACAAAAAGACAAAGGCCCCCAAATCGTTGCTAGATCCCATTACCTTTATAGAGGCCGACTTGGATAATATTGGCCATAAGGTGAGGGACACAACGACAGAACTGCTACAGTAGTTTGAGCAGCAACAAAAGAAAGCACTGGTCACCATACAATTGGGTCTGCACAAGATGCAAATCCAAAGACCTAGACTTCAGGTCGGTACAGGATAGAGCAGTGCAGCATCCACCAGTTTGGCACCAGGGACCACTCAAGCAACAGAGTTGGTTTGGAAAATGGACCTCCAGGTAGTCACGCTGACTGATTTTGCTTTGAACACGGAGGCAACCACTAACAAGGAAATTGTTAGCACTTTGAAGAATGTGGGGCTCAACTTGGTTGCGCTCCCCAATGAGTTCCTTCACACCTTGTAAGTAGGTTTGATCGTGGAGCTTAAGGCCCAAGAGCGGCACGCACTAAGCATAATCAGCGAATATAAGGTTAACAACAAACAGATTTTCATTGAGAAGACAACAATTTTGTATGCATGGAAGAAAGTGCAGGCGCAGAACGAGCAGAATAAAGCTGTGGTGGCTGAGGCATGTAGGACAGTCCCTAAACTGCATATCCCGGAGGAAGCGCCAGTCGATGCCAAGATCAAAAAATTAGTTGTAGGTGTGTGTGAAGAAGAAACATAAGTGGCCAAGGTTCAGTTTGAACTAAACCTAAATATTACAGAGTTCGATTTGAAATCACAACCTTCAACTCCACCAGAGGTCAGAGAACAACGTGAGGTAGCCGTAAAGGATGGAGTCGCGATAGTAGACACCACGATGGTAGATTGTATTGCACTCTTTGAGAAGTCCATTGGGGTAGTCACGGCACTCCAGGAGGATCCTAACCTGCAAAGGTGGAATATGGAATCTCGTGAATTACAGCAGCAGTATGATGAAGCAAGAGATATGGCACACACCATCGCTATATCACAACAATTGGTTAAGTTGCATGAGGCAAAGCAGTTGCTCGAACAAGTGGATGCAACATAACAGAAAGAGATGGTCCTCAAGGTTATATTGGGGCCTTGGCTGGACAAGGCCTATGTTATCTCTGCCAACATTGAGGACAAGCTAACAAGCCTATAGAGAACACAACAGAAGATAAATGAAGACAGTGCAAGACCAGTAACAGAGTAGCTAGTGGAGCATATCAAGCAGACGTCCACGCAGAGTGCGGCTGAGGTAGCAGTGGCACAATTCAAGCTGGGAGGTCTCCACAATAAGATCTTTGCACCAACATATTGACTCAAGGGCAAGTCACGATGTTTGTGTTGGGGGCTTGTTGGGACAAGGTCCCCTACAATCAATTTTGGTGCAAAAGCCCAAGTTTTTGTTATGTAAAGTGTAAAGTATCTGCAATTTGTGGTCTCATAGTGCGTAGATGGTAAAGTGTCATAAATGGTTTTACCCTTCTATTATGTAAGTTTTGTCAGCTTATATAGACCTACCCATGGTTTGCAGACCATGGGATTGTATAAAAAGGAGAGTCTTAAAGAGTCTAAGAAAAGAAACGAAGAATGAAGATGTAATGGGTCAATAGAAGAAAGAGCGAAGAAGTCTTAGAGTAGATGAGAGGCTCTGCAGCTATGTTCGTAGAGGCCTAGAGTAGAGTTCGCAGCTGAGTGCGCAAGGAAGTCTTGAGTCTGTAAGAATAACTAAAGTATCAATAAAGAGATTATTCTAGAAATATCTGTGTTTTGTCTATCTATTTCTGTTATAAATGAATGCATTATTATGTTATGACGAATGATGGGTTTATGAATTAATATTGTATTGATGCACAATTTTACATGAATTACATTGTCATATAAACACAGGTTATAATAAATATTTATATAAATAATATCTTGTTGCATGTTAATGTTATCAAACACTTAATCCAATTTTTGTAAATACAGAACTAAGGGTAATTATAGAGGCACATAAGTGGTTGATTCCCCTATTTAGGGTCAGGAAAAGACAATCAAAAACCTTCGCGAAGGTACAAAATCCGATTAAGAGAAGTTATATCGATAAGCCCTTCAGGCTTATCGATCTGCATGAAGGAAGTTTTAGGGCATAAAACAAAATCACGCTCATCTATGGGTGCGGAAACTTGGTTCTAGCATCCCCCCATGCTACTTCGGGTGAGACTTCAATCCGCGCTCTGCGGGTTGATGCCGAAAGGGCTAGTGGTGTAGGGATTTGTTTGGAAAACTTAACTCTGAACCTGGGTCAAGACCCACTAAGCCAACAGAACCTTGTTTCATTTTCTAACAAGCTTGAAACAAGAAAAGGAACTATGCTAATAGGGACTTATTTCATTTTTTAAAGAGGTTGACACAGTAAAAGAACCATCCTCATAAGGACCAGTTTCATTTTTCAATGAGGTTGACATAATAAAATAACTATCCTCATGGAACTTAATAATGTCTTCTAACTAGAAGGAACATATTCCAAGGGACACATCTCGATCATGGCTTCCATGATCTCTTCATTAGATGGAAGAATAGTTCTTTAGAAGGAACACATGTTAAGGGAATCAATAGGGAAAAGTAAATCGGGTTCAAATGTCCACATTGAAGGGTTCACCATGTCACCTACCATATCTACATCAAAATGAGCCAAGAAAACAGTGAGAGGCTCACTTACATTAGTAATTGAAAACATGGGACGGATTTCCACATAATTAACCCATGGCGTGGTAGATATTGCTTCCATATAAGGAATATTTATGGGTTTTAGATGGTTTATAGTCGAATAAAGACCAATAAACGAAAGCTAGTCAATAATCATAATGTTTCCATTGTGAGGGAAATACATCACTTGAAAGAGTGTGGACATGACATCTTTCATGGCATAGACATAGTCTCACCCAAAGAACAAGTTGAAATCCAAGGGTTCTTGGACTACCATAAGATCAATACAAACATTTTTATCTTCCAAGGTAATAGGCAACTTAGGAAGGATCCCTAAAGGTTCACTGATGGTTCTATTAAAAGCTAATAGATTTCGTGTAGCAGACACAAGCTTAAGGGAATCCAAAGTTTGCTAAGCAGTTGAGGATAAAATACTAACAGAAGCACCCTCATCTACATTTTTGTGATGCACATTCCTACTATAAGCCTTCACAATGATTTGGAAAGGGATGGAAGAAATAAGAGGAGGCTTTGTCATTCTACTCCAATCAGAGGAAATAACCTCACTACTTGGTGAGGGTTCCGTGGAAATGGGTGAAATGCCCCCTTGTGCAGAAGAATATGGACTCACAAGAAGAACCTGAGTGGTATTAAATTCACTCTCTAAAGGGAGAGTGGGATCGACCGAAGATGGAATTGATTTTACCACTTGATCAACCAATGTATAATTAACCTGAGTGATATGTGTTTGACTCTCCAATGGAAGAGTGGGAATTATTGTGCTTGGAATTAGATCAATCACTTCACCGACTGATGGTAGGTCTGGAGAAAGATTACAATAACTAGTTAGAGGTTGTTGTTGAGAAATAGTAAGGTTTTCCAACAATTTTGAGTCTTCATCCATGTGAGGGTAAAGGTGGGTTTGATGACTCCCTTCGCATAACCTACAAGGAAACCTAAATTCACACTTTTTCCCTGGAACCTAACAATCACTAGTTGATGGATCAACAGTAAGTTGAGAAGAATTTTTAGACCACACTTCTAACTCCTTTGGAATACTAGGACAATCAATAAGAAGGTGGTCACCCTTACAAAGCTTGCAAGGAAATTTGGGCTTGTGACATATTTTCAACGGTTCCTCAACATTTTCCATACTGAAAGTGATGGTTGGTTGGTTGAATTATTTATTATCTTGCTTCTTCTTCTTATTCTTCCCTTTCTTCTTCGTCTTAGCCACCTCATTACTATCATCAAGGTTTTTACCAAGAAAAGAAGAAGCAAGTGAGGAATACATTTTGGGTGAAGAAGGTAAGGGGTCAATAAACGATTGGTGTTATTGAGATGGAGAATTTGATTGAGGTGAAGAACTCAATTGAGGTGGATAAGTTTGGGTATTTGGGACTAAAGAAGTTGAACAACCACACTGGTAAACCTATCATGAATTCAAGAAGTGACAATGTAGATATATAAGGAGGACCAAAATTTCCAAAGCTAGGAAAAGGACTAGGATTCTTGTTAAAAGAGGTTCCTTGATCAATAAATTCCATAATTGTTTCCATTAGATTCAATTTTAATAAGTTTATTAAGAATTTAAACAATATTAACGATCTAAATTCACAATCCACACCTAAGGTCTGTAGAAAGTAAAACAAGCAAACAAAATGCGCTAATAAATCCGAGTCAAATCATGCAAACAACCTTTTCACAGTGAAATCACTAGTTGGTGATGAAACCCAATGTCGCAGAGATTAATGTAAAAATTGGATAGATATAGAGTAGGTGGAATCACTTACGCTAAAAACCTACTTAATGGGCACGATCTAGTGCAAGTAACTTCACTTATGCCATATAGAGTGAAGAATACCCTCCAAAAAGGCCCAAGTGAGTCTAGGCAACATATTCTCAAGGTAATGTGGGGACTTCCCCCTGTCATCACCTTGGGTAAAAGCCCTAAGATAATGGTCTCTAAGGTTACCACATACAATAATTTAATATGGGGGAACAATCATAGATCAGACGTACACGTAAGGGCAGAGTAACAAAGCTCAATCCCCTTTAAGGTTCCTCAACATGGTCAATCTGAGGTTTATCCTTCAAGTGACTCCCAAGCACCTTTCGACAACATTTGTAATGTGTGAAAATCATGCTACCATAACCAATGAAGTGTTGTCAATCACTTCATTGGGTTCGATATGATATTGTGCTTAACTCCCTTGTAAGAGGAGCTCTTGGAATCAAACTTTAATAGATGGATTTACTCACTACTGCAAGATTCTATTGTTTGTTTGCAACTTTGGAAGATTAACTCACTTTCATATTCCAAATCCCTACAATTTGATCTAATGTAGGTGTAATGAGCCCTAGAAATATCAAAATTCTAATTTATTTTATTAGCGTTGTTTACTTAGTAGGTTGATGAATGTGAAATCAGTGGTATTATATCTGACACAAAACTTAATGCAATTGAGCATGATAATTAATATTTTTTACTTTTATGCATAAAATTTTGTAATAACATTGGTTGAGGAAGATAGGCTTCCTAAATTATTATTTAAATAGGTCAAGCTGGAATTTCTAATATAGATTTTCTTTTGGGAGGTTCCAAAAGTTGAAACTTAGACCATAGTGATGGGAAATCCCACTAATCATCTAGTCCAATTTTCAGATCTTGGGTCACCAAATTTTAGGAAATATGATCAGAGGAAGATGGGCTTCTTGAATGCATCTTTAAACTGGTCATGTTGGAATTTCAACTATAACTTTTCATTTAGGAGGTTCCAGAAGCTGAAACTTGGCCCATAGTGAGGGGAAATCTCGCTAATGAGTTATTCCAGCTTTTAGATCTTGGCTACAATATTTTAGGAGATATGATTAGAGGAAGTTGAATTTCACGGATGCTCCTAAAATCATGCATCAAGCAGGCCATGTTGGAATTTCTATTAAAACTTTTCTTTTGGGAGATTCCAGAACCTAAAAATTGGATCATGATGAGGGGAGATATCATTGATCATCTTGTCTAAATTTTAGATTTGGGTCATGATATTTTAGGAATACCAAAATAAGTCGAGCTTCAAATAGGTAACGTTGGCATCAAATAGGACATGTTGGAATTTCTTCTATAACTTTTCATATGGGAGGTTCCAGAGGTTGAAACTTTAACCATAGTGAGGGGAAATTCCTATGAACATTTGATTTAGTTTTCAAAACCTGGACTACTATAATTTAGGAGATATTCCATGAGGAATTTCTATATTAGTTTGGATGCAAAGTGTTTGAAGAAATTCCTAAATGGTTTAATGAGTCATTGCATAAAAAATGTTTGATGAAATGCCTAATGAAAATGTTTTTATTGGATGGGGATAATATTTCTTTATTTTAGCCTTTTTGTATAATAATAGTTGATCTATACATATCTACATGCATAGCATCTAAAGAAATGTGTTAAATGAAACTTCCCCTACAAAATCAAATATGAGACTTTCCCCCAAGCAATAGATCTTGTCACGAGAATAAAGCCAAGGAAAAGAGATCGTTTGATGTTGAAATTTCAAAGGTATTTCAATTGAATATATTCACCAAAAAACTAATGATTTCACCATCAAAACCAACAAGTTAATGTTTCAAGCCAAACAGATCTACTAAAAATGAAGCTTGAAACATCTATTGAATAGGTTGTTTTGACAAATCCATAAGCAACCAACATAAACATAATATAATATTCAAGACCAATTCTTTCTTTCTTGATGTAATGCATTATTAGCTTGCCAATTTGTTTTAACTAATGAAAGGACCCCTATTATAAATTTTGTAAAATTCACCCTTTTTAAATTGCACTTGACCGGTGAGTGGTTTCTCCTATCCTCAGTATTTAGCCTTTATGCTTCTTGCTCTTTCAAGATTTAATCAATTCTTAATGTATCTAGCAACTATGATCACGTAACTCACAATTTCCAAGTTCAACTGTTTTCATTATTATATTGTCTTGCTTCGACAACTTCCTCTTTTGAGTTATGAAATTTTATTTAACTTAATTTTCACATAACATCTTCACAATTCATACTCTTTTAAAAATATGTGAATATAAATATATATATTAATATAAAATATATTTTACAATTATATTATAAATATTTATATATTACTTTATTATTAAATATTTTATTATTATATATTATATATTGTATATATATAATAGGTTTATTCATGTTATATATGTCAACAGTTGCACATGGAAGACATGAATTTGGAAAACAACACAGGAGGAGCTCACAGGTGCAGGAGCTCCTACAAGCAAATGCACCTACTTAGGCTTCACATTAAACTCCAATAATAAATGGATACATTTTGTTAGGGATAGTAAAACAAATCTCTAAATAATAGGAATTGAATGTCTAAGAAAAAAACTCAACATAACTAAGTAACAATATTCACCTAATCTCCATTAATTCTAACACTCCCCTTTAATGGAGAAAGGGGTTATTAAACACACCTAATGTATCCCTAAACAAATCAAACTTCATTCTTCCCAGAGGCTTAGTGAATATATCATCCATATTATCACAAGAATTACAATACTCTACACAAATCTCTTTGGACTACACCTTCTCCCTGACAAAATGAAATTGAGTGTCTATGTGCTTGGAGTTCTTATGAAACACGGGACTGTAAGCCAGTTTGATGGAACTCTGATTATCGCAATTGATAATCATAGCTTCTGTCTGTTCTTCTCCTGCATCTTGGAGAAGTCTGCGCAACCAAACTGCCTCACATGCTACTGCACATATAGCTTGATATTCTGCTTCTGCTGAGGATAAGGCAACAATATGTTGCTTCTTATTGCACCAAGAGATTACCCCAGAACCAATGTTGAAGGCGTAACCTGTAATTGATCTTCTATCATCTAAAGTTCTCGCCCAATCAGAGTCTGTATAACCTGTCAAACTAACATCAACTGAGTCAGAATACAAAATACCAAAGTCTAACGTTCCTTGCAGATACCTTAATACTCCTTTTGCTGCAAGCCAAAGGTTGTCATGAGGTTGAGTCATGAACTCACTCAAAACACTCACTACATAAGCTAAATATGGTCTTGTTGTAGTCAAATAAATAAGACTACCAACCAATTGTCTGTACAGTGTTGCATATGCATATCTCGAACCATCATTCACCTGAAGTTCACTATTCTGCTGTAAAGGAACAAATGCAACCTTACACTCATCCATTTTGAACCTAGAGAACAAAATCTTTGCATACTTACCCTGGGACAAGAAAGTTTGGCTTGAATCTCTCCAAACTTCTAGACCCAAACAGTAATGCATTTCTCCAAGGTCCTTCATCTCAAATTTTAGTGATAATTGTTGCTTGATTTCTTCAATGAGATTGTTTGCACTCCCTGTCATGATCAGATCATCTACATATAAAGAAATCAACACTATATGTCCCTCATCATTAAACACAGTATACAAATTGGGATCATTTTTGCTCCGTTTAAACCATGCATGAGGAAAAATGAGTCAATTTTTTTGTACCAAGATCTAGGGGCCTGATTTAAACCATATAAAGCTTTATTTAATCTACATACTAAGTGCTCTTCTCCCTTATTAACAAACCCCTCGGGCTACACTAAATATAATTCTTCTTTTAAGTCACCATTTAAGAAAGCAGATTTAACATCTAATTGATGCATTTTCCAATGATGCTTGGTGACTAAAGCAATAATCATTCTGATAGTATTTAATTTTGCAACAGGGGAAAATGTTTCCTCAAAATCAATACCTTATTTCTGGGAATACCCCTTTGCCACCAACCTTGCTTTATGCTTATCAATAGACCCATCTGCTTTAAATTTTAACTTAAATAACAATCTGCAACCTATGGGTTGTTTATCATTAGGAAGCTTTACTAGATCCCAAGTATTGTTCTTAATGATTGATTCATATTCCTCCTTCATTGCTTCCTTCCATTTATAACTCTTACTAGCTTCATAAAAATTAGAAGGTTCTGCAATGTTTAACATACCAGTCATGAGCGCACAATCCATATATCGAGCTAGTAACTGTTTTGGCCTGCTTGATCTCCTAAGTGGTGGGGGTTAAATTATTCTGTTGCTTTCTTCTCTTTGTGGATTGAACTCGATTCCTTCTACATTATCGTGTTGCTATTGTTGTTCCTGCTTCTGTTCCTACTTCTGTTCTTGTTGCTGACTGATTCCTATTTCATTATCCTCTTCTGGAAGTAGGGGTACATGCCATTCTTCATTGTTTTGAACAGGGTTTCCATCATTAACCTATTCATGGAATATTACATCTCTACCGACAAACACCTTGTGAGTAGAAGGGTCAAACAGTTTATAAGCTTTATACTCACTGCAGTATCCAATGAAGGTACATTTAATGGCCTTAGAATCTAGCTTCTTCCTGTTCTCTTTGGGAACATGCGCAAAAGCTTTACTACCAAATACTCTAAGGTGACTTACGGTAGGCTTGAAGCCAAACAATGCTTCAAAAGGAGTTTTATACTCAATACTTTTAGTAGCACTCCTATTCTTTAAATATATTGCAGTATTAACAGCTTCTGCCTAAAAACCATTGGTTATATTCTTACCTTTCAACATACTGCGAGCACACTCCACCAGTGTTCTGTTTTTCCTCTCAGCTACTCCATTCTGCTAAGGAGTGTAAGGTGTTGTAAATTGTTGTTGTATCCCATGCTCATGGAAGTATTTGATGAAAATCCCTTTCTTGAATTCTCCGCCTTGATCTGATCAAAGAATTCTGATGAACTTTCCTGTCTGCTTCTCAATCATGTTTCTAAATTGCTTGAAATATTCAAAAGCATGAATTTTTTGTTTAAGAATATATACCAATGTGAATCTTGTACAGTAATCAACAAAGATTAAAACATAGTAGGCCCCACCTAACGATCTTGTCTGCATCGGGCCACATAAGTCAATGTGTACAAGTTCAAGTATATCCCTCTGTTTTCTATCTTTAATGGCAGGAAATTCATCTCTATGCTACTTACCCAATGCACATGCTTCACAATTAATATGCAACTTCTTTAAAATAGGAAGACCATCTACCATACCTTTGTTCTACAACAAAAGGAGGTCACTAAAATTGATATGCCCAAGTCGCTAATGCCACAAATTTTCAACAGACTTATCCGATGGCATCAAGGCTTGTTGTGGCGTACTCTTCACATCCAGTTTGTAGAGTCCGCCTATGTGAATACCTGTAGCAATAGGCTTCATCTAGTCCAAAAAGTCTTTAATAATATAATGGGATTTAAAGAATTCTACCTTGAGATCCTGATCTGTAATCTTTGACACAGAAATCAAGTTCTTCTTAATATCAGGAATATATCACACATTAGATATATTCCTGATCTTTCCATCAGGCACAGTAATAAGGACATCTCCATGTCCCTTGATCTCGTACCCTCTATTATCTCCAAGGTATACTTTTACTCCAGTGTTGGATTCTCTAAAATTTCTTAACCATTGCTTCTTACCTGTCATATGTGAGGAGGCTCCAGAATCTACGAACCAAATATCTGATTCATCCTCCTAAGTAGCTAAAGCAGTCTCAGCCTCAACCATAAACAATCTAACATCCAGATTCTGATATGCATCTGCATCAACCAAATGACCTGCATGTCTTCTCTGCTTGTACCTCTCCTCATCTACCTTTTTCTTATGGAAATATTTAGCAATATGGCCTATCTTAGCACAATAAAAGCATTTAGGAGCAAAGTCATGTTTATACGAGGTCATACCTTGTGGTGTCCTTTTTCTTGATGCGTTGCCTCTCTTGTGATCAGCCACTACTTTCCCTTTTGGCTTGAACTTTGTCATTAATGCAAGATATGAATTTTGAGGTTTAAGAGACAACCTCCTTTCCTCTTCCTATAGCAAAATCCCAGTGAGCTCTTCAAAGCCTGGAGGCTTTTCTCTTGCATTCAATCGGGTTATAAACATTTGATAATCATTCGTCATGTCGTTCATGGTAATTATCACCAGATCATCATTTGCCACGGTTTGACCGATATCAGATAGTTTATCTTTAACTTCCTTTATCCGAGATATGAATGAAGAAATAGGCTCATTCTCCTCCATCTTGATTGAGAGAATCTTCTTCCTGAGGTACAAGGTTCGACTAGTGTTCTTGATCTCATACATATCTTTGAGAACTGTCCAGATGCCATTCGCTGTCTTGAAATCTCGAATGTAAGGAATGATGCAATCTTTCACTAATAACTTGAGTAGCACCTTTGCCTTCATCTCCATTTTCTCCCAGTCTTGAATTGTTGTATTCGATCCACCAATTGCAGTAGTCGGCTTGACTTCATCACCGATGGCAATGCTATAAGCATTCTATCCCTCAAGCAGAGTCTCGAGCTTAAATTTCCAATTTGTGTAATTGGACCCATCAAGCTTATTACTCTCATTGAGATAAGCTTCGGCAATTTGATTATTCATCTTGAATGAATAAAATCTTCAACAATTTGAGCAAACATAAAATGTTAAAAAAAAATACCTTGTTCATGCAAATTTCCTTCACAAAAAAAAAATTGCCCTCCTCCAATTTCACTTAAAAGAATTCAAGATCATATTTTTCTTTTTAAAAAAGATCACTAAAAAATAAGCACCCTTTGTTTTAATAAATAAATATTCCTTCAAAAAATAATGAAATTCATTTTTGTTTTTAATTAAATAATTAAATATTAATTAAAAATACTTCCCAAATTCAGAAATCCACGTGAAGCTTTAATGTAAAAAAAAGGGTGGATAAAAAAAAACTCCACGTGAAGATTTAAAGTAAAGAGTGACTTTAAGAAAAATGCATAAATACTTTACAGTAAAAATACTTCACGTGTGCCAATGTGGTGTGAAAAAAACAACCACCGTTAATCTCCTTCAAACGCAGCCACAAATTTAATCTCCTCTCCTCAAATTTAACGCAGTAAACAAATGCAGTATTTTACCACCACAACCACTGCTTTTCCACGCTTAGAACACAATCGTCCTTGACCGTTCACCTCCTTTTCACCACTAGTCGCAGTTGTACACCAAAAACTTGGAAACCACTAGTCGCAGTTGTACACCAAAAACTTGGGATGATGTCGGAGGCCCAAGGGAGGTGTCGCGACTACTCTTCAGCTCCTTGCAACGATGTCGCAATTACTCTTCAGCCATGTGATAATTTCAGCTCCTTGCGACGATGTCGCAATTACTCTTTAGCGCTGTGATAATTTCGCGTTCCTCAACTCAGCATACAGCCTCTCCTTCTTACGACTCTCATACCATGAGGGGCTCACAGGTGTGGATCACCAAGAGCTCCTACAAGCAAATGCACCCGCTTAGGCTTCACATTAAACTCCAATAATAAATAGATACATTTTGTTAGAGATAGTAAAACAAATCCCTAAATAATAGAAATTGAATATCTAAGAAAAAACTCAATCATAACTAAATAACAATATTCACTTAATCTCCATTAATTCTAACAATATATATATAAAAGAAAAACATTACATTTTGAAACTTATATGATATAATCCTTGTAATAATCATGCACATGTATATAATGTTATATCCACTAACTGAAGGCTAACATTTTACATGTGTTTTACATGAATTCACATGTCACAAATGGTAATAAAATGCATTCAATGTATAACCACAACCACGAAGAAGGGAAATGTAATTATACATAAAACACCATCATTATACATGTCCATGCATTATAAAACCAAACCTCCCATATACATGTGAATATACCATATTTTTTTTAACAAGGGGAAAACGTTATTAAAATTCATAGACTTTTGTGAGTTAAACGTAATATACATTGGGCTCATGGGGAAATTTCGAGCAATTGTGTTTCTAAATACCATCATCCTTATCCGAAACAAGATAAACTCTTATAGAATGACTCCTCACGGATGTTTGAAATGAATGCCTAATCCACGGTGTCATTTCGCATTGATTTTGCCGAGGACTGGGATTGTTTATTATATATTCTACCCACATTTTACGGTGGTCGAAGTCAAAACTAGATTCACAAAGGTTGATGTGGACTGTATATTTACGTGAAGGCTAATTCAACGCAAATAATAGAGTCCCAAATTATGATGTTTCCTTATCGCATTAGGAGTCCCAAATTATGATGTTTACAGATTGGGCAGAAACTAGCGGCAACTCCTATTTCCACCCTTATTGAAATATAAATGCGGTCTAACATGAGTGGAATAGGAGTTGTTTTATTGTTAACATAGATTATTATGGTTATTGAGTTTTCTTTCCTCCACTAACAAGACTGTTACATAGTTGTAGTTATCTGTATTCATATTAATTAATAATGTGAGATTTAAAATCAATTTCTGATTAATTTATTTTTGTTTAAAAATCAAAGGTTTGCATTACCGTAGTTTTTTTTTGGTATTAAGAATTATTAATAATTTTAAAATCATAATTGTATTTATAATTTTAAAATTAGTTACACATTTTGTATTAGTGATATATAGTAGAAAGAAAATATAACTTATTATGTTAAGGTTGTTCTAGTAAACTTGATTCGGTCAAAATATTGGTGGTATAATGGCTCCAGGTATATGAACATCCATGGTTTTTTCTCATGGTATTTATCTCCAATGAAGCCTATTTAAAAAGCTAGAAAAATCAAAGGCAAATCATCTCAGTGGCCACTAAGAACACAACAACAGTGTCTTTAGACATCACCATCTCTCTTCGTGCTCTGTGATCTCAACATCTGGTGTCAGAACCAGAGTAGTCAGAGCCCGTAATGGATGGAGAGATCTAGATGTGGAGCTGAAGGTAATAACAACATGCCTAAGATAACACTATGGTTTGTAGAGTGGTATGTGGAAGAAGTCAATGTGGCGATCTAGCGTAAGGAACAATGTTGTGATGATATGATGAGAATGGGCATCCTTATCTCGGTTGTTGATTCAACGAATATTCGACAATCAGAATGACATGGGTGCGACAAATTTTTTGACCACGCCCATGTCTGTCTAATGGTCAAATATTCGGTGAATCAACAATCAAGATAATCTCAAGGTGATGAGAATATTCGGTGAATCAGCAATTGAGATAATCTTAGGGTGTTGAGAATATGTTGCGAAACAATGGTGAAAAGGGCTAGAGAAATTAGCGATGAGTGGAGCACAACCAATCATGAAAGCCGAGAAGGAGAATAGAAGTCGTAGAGGAGTTTGTGCACAAAGGTTCCCAATGCTAATGCAGTGCAATGGATGGAGTTGTGGGGAATTAGGGATGTCGAGCTAAGGAGCAACGCTGACATAATTGTAAGAGGTGTGCATTGTGAAAAAAGGCAGCCTAGTTATAGATGTAGGCATTTGTGAAGAATCAAAAGGTTGAAAAGATATGTGCATGGATGGAAGGGACCATCACACATGAGGGCTCTAGGGTTTGAGATGATAGTGAGTGCTAATCCAAGGCTATGGAGCTGTGAAGATGTATCACTTACTAAAGAGCCACGTTAAACTATGTTGGAGTGACCTATGAAAGTTGAGTTGAAGCATATGTTGTGTTAAAGCCGCACTGGAGGTCTACCGGTAGTTGAGAGAATTGCACTACTGTGCGTGAAGTTGTATGGTATATGCTAAAGATGAGTTAAACCATGTGAGTGTTGAGGATAATGCTTAAAATAAAGCTATGTAATTGCTGACAAATTAGCTAGCAAATTTTGTGTTCTGAGTTATCAGAATTAGGGCAGCAAATTTATAGATGTAGTCAGTAATCATTCAACAAATTATTAGGGACAATAGATTAGTCAGATAATGGATAATGAAATTAGAAATATGTGGGGTATATAATAATGTATTCATTGCTCCTATGAAGATATGAAATTCCAATGAGAGTTTAGCTCATGGATTGAGAATCAGACTTCTCTTATTTTTGTTCATTAGTTTGTTTATGTTTTCATATGCATGCTCTTGCTAGATTTAACATGGTATCAGAGCTATAGGTTAAGAGAGTTGATTTATATGTAAAGTGTGTGTTGTTGGCAGGAGGTTTCAAAATTTTGTGAAATCCATTTGCAAGAGTTTTCATAATTTTGTGAAGCCTGTGCAGATTCAAGTTATTGGTTGGAGTGCTTAGTAGTTAGCAGCAATGGCCAACAATATGAATATTTCTCAACCACAAATACCAATGTTTAAAGGTGAGAACTTTGGTTTTTGGAGCATTAAGATGAAAACATTGTTCTCTCACAAGATTTGTGGGATTTCGTAGAGAATGGATATACAGAACCAGATGCTCACACACTTGCCCGCTGGACTCAAGACCAAAGAAATCAGCTAAAGGAAAATCGTAAGAAAGATTTAAAGGCTCTCTTCCTAATCCAGCAAGCAGTGCATGATTCTATTTTTCCAAGACTAGTTGGAGTAACAAAATCAGAGGAGGCATGGGATGCTTTGCAGCAAGTATATCAAGGAAGCAATAAGGTAAAAATTGTTAAGCTATAGTCATTAAGAAGAGAATTTGAAACCTAGTGCATGTAAAACTCTGAATTTATTCAAGACTCACTAGAGTTATGGGTATAGTGAATGAAATTAGGTCTTATGGAGAAGATTTAAAAGATCAAAAAATTGTTGAGAATATTTTAAGAAGTTTGTCTGCAAAATTTGATGGGGTTGTTGTTGCTATTGAGGATTCTAAGGATCTAACTCAGTTGTCTATGAATGAGCAAATGGGGTCTCTTCAATCTCATGAGCAAAGAATCAATAGATCTTCTAAAAAATCTATTGAGCAAGCTTTTCAAGCAAGAGGAAATATTTTCAAAGACAAAAGTGGTTCCTCTCATGAGGAAAGCCATAACATTTTTGGAAGAGGAAGAGGAAGAGGACATACAGACAGAGGAGGCAGAGGTCAAGGAAGATTTTTTTCTGCATACAACAAAGGAAGAGGTAATGATGACAGTGATGGGGGTAAAAGATTTAATAAATCCCAAGTTCAGTGTTTTTATTGTAAAAGATTTGGCCATTATGAAAGAAATTGTTGGAAAAAACAAACACAACAAGTTAATTTTTCTGAAGAAAAAGAAAAGGTTGGAACTTTATTCTTGGCTTCTAATTCAACTAATAATGTTTCCAAAGAGGTGTGGCTTATGGATAGTGGTTGCAGCAATCACATGATAGGAAATAAGGATGGATTTGTAGAGATAGATGAATCCACAAAATCTGATGTACTATTGGGAGATGACAAGCCAGTTGAAGCTAAAGGTAAGCGAACAATTGCTGTGAAGACAAAACAAGGAAAACCAAAGAACATTAATGATGTTTTATATGTTCTTGGTCTAGCACATAATTTTTTGAGTGTGGGGCAACTTCTTGAAAAGGGATATTTAATTGTTTTCAAAGACAAGAAATGCATAATCTATGATAAAAATGATCACAGTAAAATTATTGATAAGACTAATATTCTTCAAAACAGAATTTTTTCTTTCAATCTCCCTTGTGAAGCAAGTACAACATTAAATGTTGCTTATGATGATAGTTCCTGGCTATGGCACATAAGGTATGGACATTTGAATATGAAAGGCTTGAAATTGTTATATAACAAGAAAATGGACAAAGGGTTACCACTTATTGGTTCTATTAATAAAGTCTGTGAAGGGTGTATTCTTGGTAAGCAACATGGAGATTCATTTCCAATAGGAAAATCATGGAGAGCAAGTAAACCATTAGAACTAGTACATGCAGATATATGTGGTCCTATGCAAACCTTGTCTCTCAACAAAAATAAGTATTTCATTATTTTTGTGGATGATTTTAGTAGAAGAACATGGGTATATTTCATTACAGAAAAATCTGATGCATTTGTCATATTTCAACAATTTAAAGCTCTTATGGAAAAGCAAAGTGGTTATTGTCTAAAAACATTACACACATATAGAGGGGGAGAATTCACTTCTAATAAGTTTGATTCTTATTGTAAAATTAATGGAATTCAAAGGAAATTGACAGCTAGTTATACTCCCCAATAGAATGGCATTATTGAATGTAAGAATAGAACAATTGCTTAGATGGCTAGGAGCATGATGAAAGGTAAAAACCTTCCAAACATTTTTTGGGATGAAGCTGTAGCTACATCTTTTTATCTCCTTAATAGATGCCCAACAAGAAGTGTGAAAAATATTACCCCTTATGAAGCATGGTGTGGAAGAAAACCCAATATTTCTCATTTAAGAGTCTTTGGTTGCATTGTCTGTGCTCATGTTCCTACTTAAAAGAGAAGAAAGCTTGATGATGAAAGTGTGAAATACATTTTTATTGGATATTGTGAGGAAAAAAAAGGTTATAGATTGTACAATACACAAACTAAAAAATTAACGATTAGCCGTGATGTGTTATTTGATGAGAAAGAAGAATGGCAGTGGAATCATGATGTGCAGCAACAAACTCCAAGTATTGTTGTACAAGAAGATGAATCTTTTGTTTCTGAAAATCCATCCAGTAATCAAAATACTTCAGAGGCCACATCCACTCCATCATCTTCTGCTACTTCAAGTCATGTATCAAGTCCAAGTCCTCCTCCGAAAAGGACAAAATCTTTAAATGAAATTTATGGTTATACTAATTTTGCTTTGATGTCTCATATTGAAGCAGAACCAAGATGTTTTGAAGATGCAGTAAAAGAGTTAGTTTGGTGCAAAGAAATGGATGAAGAGATGGAAACAATTAAAAAGAATGCAACATGGGAGCTTGTGGATCCTCCTACTGAAAAAGAAGTCATTGGGGTGAAATGGTTGTATAAAACCAAGTATGCAGCTGATGGATCAATTCAAAGGCACAAAGCAAGGTCAGTAGCAAAGGGATATGCTCAACAACCAGGTATTGACTACAATGAAACATATGCTCATGTTGCAAGATTTGATACAATTACAACTATTTTGGCATTGGCAGCACAATATAAATGGTTAGTTTATCAATTTGATTCTAAATCAACCTTTATAAATGGTGAGTTGAAAGAAGATGTATATGTTCAACAGCCCCAAGGATATGAAGAAGCAGAAAATGAATACAAAGTCTACAAACTGAAAAAGGCTCTTTATGGGCTTAAACAAGCTCCAAGAGCATGGTACAGCAGAATTGACACTTATTTTTTGAAAAAGGGGTTTAATAGAAGTGAAAATGAGCACGCATTATATATCAAGTCAAATGGTAATGATATAATAATTGTGTGCTTATATGTAGATGACTTGATATACACATCTTCAAGTCATTTGTTAGTGGAAGAGTTCAGGGAGGCTATGATGATTGAATTTGAAATGACTGATTTGGGTTTTCTCCATTATTTTCTTGGCATAGAAGTGACACAGATGAATGATGGAATTTTTATTTCACAAGAAAAATATGTTTCAAATCTTCTTAAAAAATGGAAAATGGGAAAGTGTAAACCCATGAGCACACCCATGAATACAAATGAAAATTTTTATGTAGAAGATGGAGCTGAAAAGGTAGATGCTCAATCCTATAGGAATTTGGTAGGAAATATTTTGTATCTTACTACCACTAGGACTGATATTATGCATGCAGTAGGCTTGATTTCGAGATTCATGCAAATTCCAAGTAAGATTCATTTTGGAGCAGCAAAAAGAATTTTGAGGTATGTCTGTGGAACAAGAAATTATGGAATTTGGTATACTTCATCAAATAATTTTGGGTTGGTTGGTTATACTAATAGTGACTGGGCTGGATCTTTTGATGATAGAAAAAGCACTTCAGGTTGTGTATTCAGCCTTGGATCAGGTGCAATATTATGGTGTTCAAAGAAGCAACCAACTATTTCATTGTCTTCTACATAGGCAGAGTATATTGCAGCAGCAACGGCAACATGTGAAGCAATTTAGTTGAAGAAAGTATTGATAGATCTAAAACAAGAACCAAAAGATGCCACAACTATTTACGGTGATAACTTGTCTACCATTGCCATAACTAGAAATCCAGTGTTCCATAATCACATCAAACACATTGATATCAAATATCATTTCATAAGAGACTATGTGGCAAAAGGAGAAATTCAAATAAAGTTTTGTACAACAAATGAATAACTTGCAGATATATTTACCAAATCACTACCTAAAGGGAAGTTCAAATACTTAAGGGATATGCTTGGGATCACCTCATTAAGCATTAAGGGAGAGTGTTGAGGATAATTCTTAAAATAAATCTATGTAATTGCTAACAAATTAGCCAGCAAATTTTGTGTTCTGAATTATTATAATTAGGGCAGCAAATTTATTGATATAGTCAGTAACTATTCAACAAATTATTAGGGATAGTAGATTAGTCAAATAATAGATAATGAAATTAGAAATATGTGGCTTATATAATAATGTATTCATTGCTCCTATGAAGATATGAGATTCCAATGAGAGTTTAGCTCATAGATAGAGAATCATACTTCTCTTATTTTTGTTCATTAGTTTTGTTTATGTTTTCATATACATGCTCTTGCTAGATTTAACAACGAGGACATATAAGCTGACCCGAGTGGCTTGAATATTGAATAAATTTGTTATAGGAAGGGCATTTTGGTAGTGGCAACTTATGGTAGAGAGGTATAGATCACAACACTGATAGATCGAGAATGGATCTTAGTTATATGGCAGTGTTTTGGAAGATAATCTGATTTGCAGTGAGGAGGCCATAATGGGTAGATCGTCAATGAAAGGGTTGTAGCAATGTTGGTGTGAAAGGTGCAGTAATAGTTATGTTTTTTCTTAATTTCTGTGGAAAAGGCAGCATTGGAGGCAAATTTGGCTTCAGATAAGGCAGTGGCATGCATGCACTACAAAGGGTGTTGAAGTTGAATGAGCTAAAAGATGTAGAAGTGAAACATGTGGAAGTCATGGCACAAAGGACTTACAGAGAAAGCTTCCTAGTAGTGAAAATGAGCCTTGAGCCTTGAGGCGATGTTAGAAGGATTGCACCAATGACAAGTCGCTGGTGTGTGTAGCAGCAAAAATTAATTTTAAAGGGCCACTATAATTAAATTGAAATGTTTATGTTTTTATTTACAATTTCATGTTAATAGTTCAAATTTGGCATGGCACAAAATCATGCAATCAACTTTGTGCACAAGAATTGAAATTAAAGCATGTCGCGTCAAAACACATGGCTCTAACTATAGTAGTGTTGTCCCATCCTTGTAGTACGATTCAAATTAAAGCCACGATAGCAACTAGATTGGAATCTCTTAATTTCATTGTTTCTTCATTGTAAATTATTCCAAAATTTTAATTCCTTCGCTTCAAAAGAAAGAATGAACTAACTCCCAATCAGAAATCCTTCTGTGGTTTGGGGTTTGAATCTCGTGAAGTGTAAAAGGTACAACCATATCAAAATTGGAAATCATTTAAGAGTTGTTTGAATGTTGTAGCATTAGAGACATGAAATCTTATGAAGATAACATTATCTAGATTGGCATGATCCACATGCAACTAAAGCGATGGGTAACAATATGTAGAAATTAATGTGTATATTCAATATTACTCATGAAATTTACTAAATCATGATTTGAAGCTACTCTACTGATCCGTGGAAGTTAATTCACCATCTAGAACAAGAATCATAGACATGAAAAAGGAAACATCACACATGCACAGATATTTATCTAGGGGAAAACAATTGTTCAAAACCCTTAATTATCTATATAATTTGCATTAATCAAAGAATAAATAAGAAATACATATGCTTTCTCAAGCTTGGGCACACCCTACAAGTGTATAGTCTATCCCTCTGCTTGACTCATTAACTCTGGCCAACACTTAGCCAATTTTCAAGCCCTCCAAGCTCCTATTTCCTTGTGTTGTTCCCTTGGGAAATTGCTCCTATTTTTTAGAAATTTCACACCATGGAATTGCGCAATTACCTTAGGTCTTCCTCTAACTGCATGCACCACATATACATATTGGAATATGCTACAATTGATAGTACACTGCCTTGGAATCTCCATCTCAACTCAGTAACTCGAATTATCTATTGCGAAAATTAATTTGGGTTGATTGATCAATTAATTGGTTGATCACTGAGTGTGGTTGAAGTTCCACTTCCAAAACTTGACCTCCACTAGTTCTTCTGACAGTTAGAACTAGTTAAAAAGACAATAACTCAAATTGACTTAAATAAATTGCTACAGATTAGCAACAAATCATGCTAAAATGAACTCAAGCTTCCCCAACTCGAATTAACTGAGTTAACTAAGTGACAAGTGCCATGTCATCTTAGTTAAATACCTCCAAGATTTTTGTTGAATAGAAATTTGAATTTTAATCTAGTTTGACCAAGGCAAAGTCAAAACGAGATTTTCTTGTCGCATTTTCAACGCTCCATCTCAACGAGAAAGGGATTATAAACCACCCTTATCTCGCACCTGTGGAACTCAAAGTTCCCTTTTGACAAGGCCTTTGTCAAAATATATGCATCATGTTCCTTTGTCTAAATGTACTACAACAACATAATCCACCTCTACACACAATCCCATAGATGGTGATATCAGATATCAATATGCTTGGATGGATCATGAAAAATGGGATTTTCAGAGAGTTTGATACAACTTTGATGATCACAGTAAATCACAGTATGATCCATCATCTGACCAAACAAGCCAACATGTATCTTTCTCATTTAAATTGACTCACATGTTGCTTGACTTGCAGCCATGCATTTTGCTTCTGCTGAGTTGAGTGTCACTGATCTTTTCTTCCTATTGTACCAAGAAATTGTTGCAGACCCAACACTAAAAATTATGCCTGATGTACTCTTTGGACTAAAGGACTTCCTGCCCAATCTGCATCAGTGAAGCCACACAGCTTCACTCCCTCTATCCATTTGTACCAAAGTCCAAACTAAGTAGTGCCTCTGAGGTACCATAGAACATGATTAATTGCCCTCCATATCAATTTGGTTTCCTTAACCATAGCTTGTTTTGGTTGTTTGATTGCATAACACATGTTTGGTCAGGTTTTCACAAGATACATGAGTGAACCCACCAACTTACAATAAACAAATGCATCCACTTCCTCACCAAAAGTGGCATCCTCTTTCCTCTAGTTGGTCGCTAGAGGAGTCTCCATAATTTTGCACATGTCCATGCAAAACCTTTAAAGTATCTCGTTGGCATACTTTCCCTAAGAGACAAACAATTCCCTGTCACCTTTCCATACTTACAATTCAAGGAAGTAGAGAATGAGACCCATTTCCTTCATCTTGAATTCCCTTGCAAGGTCCCCCTTGCAAGATCTGATCAACTTCTCATCACCAAGCAGGATCAAGTCATCAACATATAAAAAAATAATCAACAATTTACCTTCTACCAAAATAAAATAGAGGTTTGCATCCGCTTCACTTTTGGTGAAGCCCAAACTGGTGATATAGCTATCGATCCTGGTGTACCAAGCACATGGTGATTTCTTGAGACAATACAACGCTCGTTTGAGTCTACATACAATAGACTCTTGATCAAAAGTATCAAAGCCTTCTAGTATCTTGATATAAACCTCATCCTCAATAAATCCATTGAGGAATTTTGTTTTCACATCCATCTGGTGGATCTTCTACCCAAACTGTGCAACCAAAGCAAGGATTGATCTGATGAATGACTACTATGCTACAGGAGAAACTTTCTCCTCATAGTCAATCCCCTCCACACTAGAGTACCCCTTGGCCACAAATTTGTCCTTGTCCGTTTATATGCTTCTTTCTATTGCTTGCTTCACCTTGAAGATCCATCTCGAACCCACAACTAATTTCTCTACTGGTCTTAGGACCACTTCCCAAACATTGTTCTTCATAATGGATTTATACTCCTCCAACATTGCATCAAACCATATTGGTTTCTCTATTGCTTCCTCAAAAGAGGATGGCTCAGTCTCTACTAGCTCAGTCATAAGAGCCATGTAGCTAGTCTACCAATCTAGTGACCTTCTCTACTTGTGCTAATTTTAAGGTGTTGGTGTCTAATAGTCACAGTGATCAAATGTACTCTTTCATATAGTTGGTAGGGTACTAGGTAAAAATTTATAGTTTCAAAATGAATTTTCAAATAAAATTTGATCATTGGTTGTTGTGTTTAGGTCACTGCTACTCCCTCCACCTACTCATAGTCTTCATCGCTCATCATGGTCATGTCTTCCTTCACGTGTATTAGGTCATGAAATGGTTAATATGTCATCATTTAGTTCATGGTCTAGGTTTCCACTTCATTTGTCATCATAATTCCATTCATTTAAAGCAAAAGGAGTCATGTTCATCATTTGAGTCATCATTAAAGGGAGTTAGCAGCTTAGGAAAAAAAGGAATAAAGGTAAAGGTAACATTTCATTTCAAATAATATCATGCTATAGTCACATCACATCATTTCTCAAAAAGATCAATGATGTCACCTCCATGACTTAAGCGAAAATCGACCTCCAACTTATAAAATACCATTCAAAGCATTAAAATTCTTCATTTCACTTTCATAAGAGCTCTCTCCACCATTGAATTGCATTCCATCCTCCAGAGCAACCAAATTCTCCCTTGAAATCCTAAATTACCCTCGTACGCTACGCTTCTAGTATCCATTTCTGCATTTTTGAATTGGAGGAAAAGAAACCATCCACAAGGTTTCATCTCAACAAGTCAGGGATTCCAATACCTCTTGGACAAGTAAGTATCAGTTGGCACTCTTCTCTTCCATCTATCTTCTCAAAAAAATTCAGTGAAATTTCCTCTCCTAAGGTTTCACTTCTTTTTTCATTTCCATGTGAATTTGTGTGAAATAAGTGGTAAAACCCTAAGTTTCTTTCTCCCCAACACTTTATCTACACCTTTCATACTTCCCTCACCTGTTCCCATTCATCTCCTACATTTCCCTACAAACCCTAGCCTAGGCTGCCCCATTGACAGTTTCCTAGGCTAGGACTATGTTTTTGTCATTTTCACACCTTCCCCCCACTATTTTTAAAAATTTTCACTTCCCTACACTCCCTAACATCTAAACCTATCCCCTAAACTCTTCCCGTAAATTTACACACTCCCTAACCCCTCCATTCCATTCCTTCAACACCAAAATCCCTTGTCCCATGTTTTGCAGTCATACCCTATCCCTTTCCTTCCCACTTACCTATGGTTTTAACCATGGAAATTGGAAAGAGTGACACTGAGAAGAAAAAGTATAATAAGGATGGGCAAGTTTCCAGGTATGAGCCATCACAGGTCAAATAAATCATGGCCTCACCTTTAATCAGGAAAGCCTTTGAGGATGTGGGTTGTCTTGGTTTTTGTGAAAAGATTCAGGAGGCAAATTGTCATGCCAAATTGACAAGCCTTTTTTCCACCACGTTTAAGAAGGATAAGGCCAGCATTTACGAGGTAGACTTCATCATTTCAACAGATGCCATTTCCATAGATACATGTATTTCAAATCATTGAGAAATCTGGTTTAAAAGGATGGATTTAGACACTGAGAACTACAAAGATTTCCTAAAGCCACATAAGCATGATCCAAAACACATTTTTCCATTTAGACAACTGCTTGAAAGGTATGCTCCATTAATGAATATGATAAAGAGGTAATTTACCTATGAAGGAAGGTTTTCAAGACTTTATCAGTACCACATAAGGCTCCTAATGCACTTCACAGTAGTCAAACCTGTAAACTTGCCTCATTATTTGTATAGAAGCCTTGTCAAGATGACATAGAAGGTACAAAGTAAATGGAAGGATCATCAATATAACTTATTTCACCATGGATTTTTCAAATTCATCGTCCTCCATCATATTTCAAAGATCAAATTTCCTTGGGAGGCATTCATCCAATCAGCTTCACTTTTGCCTACTACTAGTCAACCTAGCAGCCAAGGTACACCATCACCATCACCAAAGCCACAAGAAGTTGGCTCTACAAGCAAACCAGTGACAAAGACACCTAGGGATGAGGTAACCAAAACATATAGTAGAGGAAAAATGCTTGTGTTTGCTCCAAACAGTGAGAAAAGAGATCAACCTACTACGGTTGGACAAGAAACATCAGAACATCAGCATGAGGCACCTTTGCATGAGAAAGAATAGGTACATTTTGATGATGACATGGCCGAACTATAAATACATGAGGAAGACAAGTCACCTGAGAAAATAATCAAGGAGAAAGAGGTATAAATCAGAGAGCTTAAGGATGACTTATCAAAATCAAAATTCATGATTGCATTCTTACAACAAGAGAACATGCAACTAAAGGTAAATCATTTTTTTCTTTCTAAACCTATGGTTGATTTGGTGGAAGATAATGATAAAGGTAAGAGTGTGATATATGTTGAGAAACATTAAGATAAGGAGCCTCATATCAAGCTAAGGAGGCCAAAGACCGGAGGACTAAAAATAAAGGAAGCACTAGGGAATGAGTCATCTCCTCCACTAGGTCAGCAAGACTTTGAAGACACCATTGCAGCTGAGATTGAGAAAGAAAAGGAGTTGTGGCTTGGTAGGGTTAATGAACAATTGGAGATGCTTTTGAAGAAAGCTAATATGGACACCAAGCTTCAGAGGCACATGGAAAGGCACTACCTCACAAGAAACAAGGTTTCTCAAATTTGGGTAAAAAACATGAAAAAAGAGGCTAAGGAAAAACCTAATGAAGCTAAGGAAGAGAGACAACTTGGATCTACTTGATAATGCATCCTTTACTGTCTAACAAATCACCTAAGGAGTCAAAGAAACAAATTTCAAGCAATTTTGAAGATTTTTTGTCAAATTTTGAAATTTTGGGTATTTGGGCAATTTTGTGATGTATAGAAGCATAGCAAGCTCACGATGTGCTTCTTCCCAGGACCTCCAACTGATGAATTTATTGCATGGCTGGATATCTTTTGGTGAGTATAAGTAAGATATGTACATGGGTTTCCATTTCAATGCACAGGTTGGAAGGAAAATTAAAAAAACATGCTCAAAAACAAGTTTCGGCCATTGTTTCAAACCCCACGTTGCACTTCCGGAGAAGTCTTGGAAAAAGTGATTTTTGGAGGCCTAAAAAAGGGATTTTTGCAGGTTTAACACTTTGGGAGGCAAGTAGACACACTAAGCTACCATCACTAGTTTCCATATCATCAAATGGACCAAGAAAACCCCCTCAAATTTGCCTACAAATTCCACATTGTGCTTCTGTCAACAATGTCATTTTTTTTGTTTTTATCAGTCAAACTTGACTTTCCATGATGCAATTAGTCAATTTGGGCTTCTACATGACGTAACTAAGTGTAATAGAGCTTGTAAATTTAAATTTTATTTAATTATGATGGTCATTAATGCTAGTAAAGTCAGTCAATGCTAGATGGAGAGTTTGTTTCTTAACCTCCCTAGTTTTAGGTTTGGTTAGAGAAAATGATGTAAATTGTTCCTATATTGATGGATTTGACCCTTGAGAGGGGGAATAGATTCTTTGGTCTATATGTATCCTGATCTAAGTCATAGAGAGGGTTGGATGTTTGAGAATCATAGCTTGGAGCTAGTGTACTCTTTTTTTGCAGTAATATAACAGGCAATTGTAGTTATTATCGTGGGATTCTTGTGGTATGCTTATGTGATAGTGTTTTTCTCTGTTTACCATTAAAATTGAATATATATTTTTCTTTCCTACCATCCCTATGCTTTATTTTGGTCATCTCATAGGTTTTTAAGTAAAATTCATAAGTCATATGCTCTGTTTTGATGAGATTTTCATGTTAGTGTTCTTTCTTCTAATGAGTGAATTCATGGTTACATGCTCATTCTAATCCTCTACCTTTTCATCTCTACACCACCATGACAACATACTTCTGTCACTGAGTATACCTACCTTGTCCCATTATATCTCTGCAATTGATCATTAGAAACCCTACCCTAGTTCCTAGACCCTTGAGCCTTCATCTAGTAAACCCTAAATTCAAACACCATTGAGCTTAATATATAGCCTAACATTTGATTTCCCCTCCAGTCACTTCATTGAATGATATCCATGAGAGATCCCTCTCTGATTTGGTGGGGCTAGCTACTAGATCCAAATTTGGTTTGAGGTTACCTTTGTCGGTCTCCTTTCTCAACCTTGGGACACTAAGGAGTGGCAACAGAAGGAACACCCACATTCTCCCTCACATCTTGCACAATTCTCTCAGCTTCTCTAGTTCTCTCCTGCCTTCTCTAGATGATTATGCTGAAGTGGCTATCTCCAGTCTCTATTCCTTAATTTGTGGTTGCTCCACAACATCTTGAGGCTCCTTCTTTGGAGCTAAAATCTCCTCCTTTGTTGGGATCTAAAGCTCCCTCTCAAGAGAGAATCACATGGATTTATCTTCATCAAATTTGACATCCCGTCACACAACTATCATTCTAAGGGATGGAAAATACACACGGTAGTTTTGGGGAGTTTTTGTGTATCCCAAAAACACCCCTAACTCTGTTGTTAGCTCTAACTTCTTCCTTGACACTTTGGAGACGTTGCAATAGATAGAGGCTCCAAATATTCTGAAGTGTGACATCTGAATTCCTCCTCGAGAAAGCCTCCTCTAGTGTGATCAAGTGAAGAATCTGATGAGGACTCATGTTCTAGAAATAAACTATTTTGTTGCATGCTTCATCCTAGAAGTGCAGAGGTAGGCTTTGGTCATGCAGCATCGCCCATGCTGTTCCCACAAATGCTTTGTTTCTTCCTCTCAACCACCCCATTCTACTGTGGGTTGTGGGGTGCTATCAACTCTCATTGAATGCCTTATTTTGCACGGAAAATTTTAAACTCATTTGACATGTACTCACCTCCATTATCACTCCTGAGAGCCTTCACCTTCTTTCCCATTTCTTTCTCCACCAGTGCCTTGAACTCTAATAAATTGGAGAAAGTCTCATCCTTCTTCCACATGAAGAAGATCCAACACTTCTGTGAGTAGTCATAAATAAAGATGACAAAATATTTATGCCTGGAAGCGGAGGTTGTCGAGAAAGGTACAAAAACATTAGAGTGGATCCTTTCAAGGGATGCATGTGCTCTATTGTCCTAATCATGGAAAGTAGATTTTGTGTACTTCCACAAGGTGCACCCTTTGCATGTGTCTTGCTGATCTATTTCTCTTTTGGGGAGGCATTTGGTAATCTCTTGCATGATATTCAAAGTGCCATGATGCAAATGGTAAAGTCTTCTATGCAAAATTTCACCGACATCATGGCTTTGTGCCTTCTCCGCCTTTGTGCTCAATGCAGCACAATCCTCCACATTTAGCTTGTAGAGGTTCTTCACACGAACCTTAATCTCCTTCACATGTCCCATGGCTATGTGTCTCAAGAATGCATTTCCTTTGCTGAGGATCACATTTTAGCCACAATCTTCCAAAACTGCAACAGAGACAAGATTCCTCTTTAGACCCGGAACAAACATCATATCATTGAGCCTGAGAGGAGACCTTGAATCCCTCTGAAAGGTGAATGTACCAATCCCGGTCATGTTGTACCTTCCACCATCTCCCATCTTGATGTGCATCTAGAGATCCTTCTCATCCAAATCGCTAAAAAATTCTTTATTCTCGGTCATATGGAATGAGGCACGACTATCGAGATACCACACGCTTCCCATCACCATGTTGGCCATGCATGAAATGCAAGTAAGATCAAGCTCCAAATGTGAAGCCAACACTTCACCCTTTTCTCCTCCTACAGTATTCTTGTTTTCCTTCTTGTGTGGACACTTCGTGGCATAGTGCTCAAATTCATGACAGTGAAAGCACTTGATTTTGAAAAAGTCTTTCTTCTTCCCCCCTTGACTGGATTCTGCTTTGGATTGGGAGTTTTTCCCTTTCCTTTTCTTTTCCTTTCCATCCAAGGCATATTTCTCCTCATCCTTGCCTTTGGATTAAGTATCGTCTCTAGTATTCCACCTTATTTCCTCCTATACAAAATCAGACAATAGGTGTTCCCAATTTGGTAGTTTCTCCCTCCCATTCACCGAGTCTTGGTAGTTGTCCCAACTCTTGGGATGGCCTAGAAGGGATAGGCTCACCAAATCACCCTCTGCTACAGTAACCCCAACTTTACCAAGTTCATCACGACATTGTGTGAACCTGCCTTAATATTTTGAAGTTTGTCCTTGAGTGCCAATTTCCTATGGTCATTATTATTCTAGAACAAATCTACCAGTTTTTGCCACATTGCATACGAAGTTTATTTCCCATGGATATTTGAGACAATCCGTACTCCATCCAACATGATCTTCCTCGCCTTGGCTACACACATCTTCCATCCTGCTAGATCCTTAGCATCAGATGCTGCTGGTTTTAGAATATCATTGTCAATGAATTCCTTCAACCCATTATCCTCTAGTATTGCCTTCATGCAGTCCTTCCATGCAACATAATTTGATCTTCCCACAAGGGCATACTCAAGCCTTAGTCCATTGAAAGCCATCTTCTCAGTCCTAAAGAAAACTTGCAACCGTGATCTGCAAATTTGAATCTCCTGCCATGACAACTTTGAAAATTTCTCTTCTATAATGATTCCAACTCTGATACCATGTAGAAATTAATGTGTAGATTCAATGCTTCTCTTGAAATTTACTAAATTACATAACTTGAAGCTACTCTATTGATTTGTGGAAGTTAATTCACCATCTAGAACAAGAATCACGGACATGCAAAAGGAAACATCACACATGCACAGATATTTATCTAGGGGAAAGAAATTGTTCAAAACCCCTTACTATCTGTATTTAATTAAGCAGAGAATAGAGAAGAAATACATATGATCACTCAAGCCTGAGAACACCCTGCAAGTGTATAGTCTATCCCTCTGCCTGAGTGATTGACTATGGCCAACACTTAGCCAATTTTCAAGCCCTCCAAGCTCATATTTCCTTGTGTTGTTCCCTTGGGAAATTTCCCCTATTTTTTAGGAATTTCACACCATGGAATTGCACAATTCCCTTAGGTCTTCCTCTAACTACATGCACCACGTGTACACACTGGAATATGCTACAATTGATAGTACATTGCCTTTGAATCTCCATCTCAACTCGGTAACTCGAATTCTCTGCATGCAATAATTATTTTGGGTTGATTGATCAGTTAACTGGTTGATCATTGAGTGTGGTTGAATTTCCACTTCCACAACTTGATCTCCACTAGTTCGTCTGACACTTAGAACTAGTTAAACAGGCAATAACTCAAATTGACTTAAATATATTGCTACAAATTAGAAATAAATCATGATAAACCGAACTCAAGCTTCACAACTAGAATTAACCGAGTTAACTGTTGGAATTATGATACAGGTGTTGTCCTTGATGGCAACTTACTCAGATGAAAGATCACAATACAGTAGGTTAACAACAAAGAATTATATATCAGATTACAAAGAATGAAGAAAGAAAGGTATACACAGGTTCACCTTGTCCAAAAAGCGTATACAGGCGGGTTAACAGAACAAAAGGAGCGTATACCATATACATGCACTTTCACAAGAGGAAAAGCACATACATGTTGGAAAACTAGGTTTTTGGTCTGAGGTATTTGGTCCAAGGTATTTTGATCCAAGGCATTGGTCCAAGGTATTTGGTCTGAGGTATTCTTAGGTATTTGGTCCAAGGTATTTTGATCCAAGGCATTGGTCCAAGGTATTTGGTCTGAGGTATTGACCCTAGGTATTTGGTCCAAGGTATTGGTCTTAAGTGGTTTTGGTCCATGGTATTGAGAAAGGCCTAAAACTATATAAGGAGGAGAAGATCATTAGGCCATGGTGTGCAAGTATAAAATATCTGATAAAGTGTGAGATCTGGTATGCAGGTTATTGGCTTATGGTTATTTTCTTGATCTGAACCAAGGATGAAACTTAGCAGTTGATGAGGGATAAGATCTAATGATGGATCGGGACCTTAAGGCTTGAAATGAATTATCATTATGTGGTTTGATCATGTTTAGTCTAGATCTGACTAATGACGCATGTGTTATTCTATAAATGTTATAATCTGGGTATAACTGAAGTCTGGGATAGCTGCAAAATCATGAATTAATATTTGCAAATGTGTACGATGGTTGGCTTTGATAAAAGCACGTATACACAATGGTTCGACACATGGAAGTAGCATATACCTTATGAAGTATGTTTCAGTTGTTTCTATTTGTTGTTTGCAGAGTTCTGGGTTCTACTTTGGTTTCTGGTGACTGTATTCTGGTGACAATGTTTTGAATGATCAGATTTATTGATTGAGATTTGCTACAGTGATGATGGGTTGTCAAAGTGATTGATTGATTCAGTTGTGTTTGATTCAGAAAGTGATGATTGAGTTTTAGTGATTGGTTGATGCAGATGTATTTGATGATTATATTGTAGTTATGATGTTGTTGATGGGTCCAGTATGAAAATTGGATGAAACGTGGCCTTTAGATTGTGGTGTTGTGTTCCAAGAGTATCCAGTCTGAAAAATGATGAAACATGGTCCCTGGAGGAAGAAAGAAGATTGTAGCCTTCTGTAGGTCAGCGCCTATGTACTAGTAAACATGTCGGATAGTACAAGAGCTAGGGGGTTGTAGCTCCATTCCAATAGAAGCTGGAGAACGAGAGAAGGTTGTAACCTTCTCTCGTAGAAGCCTGCGTATTGGTATGAGTCTGCACCAGTACAAGATTGTAAACAGATTTTCTTATTATTAAAAGAAGACAAAGATGACAGTAGCAGGTTGTTTTTACTCACATTGGGTTTCCACCTTATATCTTGGTGTTCATGTGTGTTGCTTATGTGTGATGCTTTATTATTCTTTTACTGCACTGTCTAATAAGTCTTTGATATACTAGTTAAAGTTCAATACATGATAAATTGGCTAAATCAAAAGTTCTCTGCATATACGTTGGTTGCTTTAAGTACAGTGGCGTGTACATCCTAGTTCACTTAGCTGAAGTAGCATATATAAATCTGTCCAGGAAATAAAATTATTGATCTGATAATATTGATTCACCCCCCTCTCAGTGTTTTTTCCAACAATTGGTATCAGATCAGGTCCTTTAGAATGAGCTTGATCGCTTGAAGGGAGATCCATCATCATGAGTAATCAAGAAAGTGTGGGATCTATCAGACCGCCAATCTTTGATGAGAGAAACTTTGTTTATTGGAAAATAATAACCACAGCCTATCTACAATCACTTGGAACGGATGTCTGGGAAATTGTGGAAGGAGGATATACATTTCCAACAGCAATTCCTACAGATATGGCAGGGAAAAAGCAATATGAAACCAATGCTAGAGATGTCAATACTTTATTGGGAAGTCTGTCACAATCAAAGTTTGTCAAAGTCATGCAACTCAAATCAGCCAAAGAAATATGGGACAAAACCTTTATGAGCTATGAAGGAGACTCTCAGGTAAAACGTGCTAAACTTCAAACTCTCAAAATTCAGTATGAAACTCTTAAGATGCATAGTGATGAAAGTATAGCTAGTTGATTCTTACGTATAGATGAGGTTGTAAATTTATGAAGAATCTGGGTGAAGAAATAAAGGAAGTTACCTTAGTTGAGAAAGTTTTGAGATCCTTGTCTGCTAAATTTGAATCGAAAGTGTCTGCCATAAAAGAAAAATAGGATCTACAGACTATCACTATGACACAGCTTCACAGAATCTTAACTGCCTTTGAGATGAGAAAAGGAGGACCATCAGATATGAGAGAAGTCGCATTTAAAGCTTTGGCAAAAGGAAAGGAAGAATACAATGAATCATGACATATTTCAGAAGAAGAAGATGAGGTAAAATTTGTCAAGAAGCTTCAATAGGGTTCCAGAAGATTTAGAGGTAAGCTACCCTTCAAATGCTTTGCCTGTGGAAAAGTCGATCATTATGTTGCCAAATGTCCTCATAAAGATAAATATGAAAAGGGGAAGGAATATGAAAAATGGAATAGAAAACAAGTTGTAAATAAAAGGAGTTACTATACTCATGAAGATAGCGATGGTTTATCAAATAGTGATGAAGATGAAAATAGTAATGAATATAGACTTCTAATGGCTTATGACGATGCTAACTTTTGGGATGCTTTAGAAGAAGATGATCTTCATGAAGAAATCTCTAAACTCAAAATCTGTTTAGAAGACAAGAATATGATTATAGATACCTTGACATACCAACTTACTAAAAAAGAAAAACACAATGAAAAACTAGAATGTGAAATTTTGGGTCTAAGAAAGGATCTTGAGAAAACGAAATCTCTCAATATTAGATTTGCTAAAGGATCGGAAGCCTTAAATGAAATTATCAAAGTGCAGCGTTCTCCTCTGATAAAGAAAGGTTTTGGATATACTGAAGAAACATCTCAATCACAGAAGCCGTCAACCTCCACTAAAAGT
>APFE030948861.1:79501-101568 GCA_000404065.3 Pinus taeda | reverse complement strand
ATTTTAATTAAAAACTTAACATAACTTTATTCTTTTTAAAAAGATTAAGTTTTTTATAAATGGTGTATTTTCTCATAAACCATAACTAATATAGTAATAATGAATTCTAATTAAGAACTTAACATAACTTTACTCTCTTTAAAAAAGATTAAGTTCTTTATAAATGGTGTATTTTCTCATATAGCATAAAGGCGTTTTCTTCTAGTTGATTAGACACCCAAAAAGATAAATGACATTGATGGATAACTTTTTCTAAACTCAAAAATCAACTTTCTTTTATCTCAATTTTGGAAGTTGGGTCTTAATTGACCTATTTGTCTCAAAACCATTTTTAGAAAAGATCCCACAAAGATCTTATGAATGCAAAAAATATTGATGATGCAAGACCGGAGCAGAGTTCATTATATGCGTTGTTGGGTTATTCAAAACCATAATATTTTTAATGAGGTATTTTTTTTAGTTGCAGTAGAGTTCATCTTATTAGTTATTGGGTTGTTCAAAACTATATTTTTAATTTAATTGGAATTTTTTTTAGTTGTTTTAGATTATAGGTTAGCATTTTATTTAGGGTAGTTTAAATGTTTGTTATAATTTTGAGAAAATTAAATAGAAATTTGTGAACATTTAAATTAATCGCCATTAAGATTTTGGATGTCGTAAGAATTGAATCTAAAATCAAATTTAATTAAAAAAATTCAAAATATTGGAAAAAACAAAATTGTGACCTCGTCAATTGTTTGTAGGGATTAAAGTGTTTGAATTTTTTTTCAAAGGTCATGGTTGTAAATTTATATGCACAAATTGGGTATATATTTATGAGAAATTTCTATTTCCAATTCTATGGAAAAGTAAATGTGCTCTGATATGCCAGGTAAATAGTGCTCGCCTCTAAGTGATAGCACAACACGTGAATCAAGATAGCAACGTGAAGAAAGAGCGAGAACTATTTACCTAACATGTCAGAGCGCATTTACTTTTTTATAAAATTGAAAATAAAAATTTCTTATATTCATGTGTTGTCACTCTGGATTAAATGTTCGATTTATTATCCGCCCGAACGTACGTACACGCAAAGAAACATTCTACAATTGGTTGTCGTGCCTTGAAAACGGGTTTTCTTTTTGAATAAGTGTTACCAGGAAACATTTTACACTTGGTTATCGTGGCTTCAAAGGTTTTCTCTTTTTGAATAAGTGTTACCATTTTGAGAAGATTTGGACACCGGCTTCTAATTATTTTTCCTCTAGTTTTTTCTTTTTATTTTTTTATCTTTAGTTTTTTGCTTTCTTCATCTTTTTTTTTCTTTTTATTTTTTTTAATTCAAAAATCTTTTTAAAAATAATGTTTTTTTGCCAAAATATTGTTGTAATTTTTCCATGTAAGTTTGATTCATTAATATTTGTTAAAATCTACTAAATTAATTTATTAATTTTAATTATTATATTTTTTTTAAAATTATTTATAATAAATATAATCAAACATATTTTCGTATCGTAATTTATTTTGGGAAAAAAAAAAATTATGAAAACATTATATATATGTCTTTTATACTTAAAAATAAAGGTTAGGTTATCATTACTATGATGTTTAGATCTTAATTATTATATTAATATATAATATAATATATGCATATAAATATATATATATTTTAATTTTATATAATTTATATTAATTTAATTTCTTTTTCATTGATGGGTGATAATTTGTGTTAGAATTGGTTTTATATTGGCTTTGTCATCCTTCTCTACACATTATTTGGTTTAATGAAGTGTGTTAGTCACGTTTTCTTTGGCAAAGGCTTGTTGATGTTTTTAGAGACATCATGGGCTATAACTATTTGAGTGTTTGGTTTTGTGCACTATTGTTTACTGAAGATTATGGGATTGGTGTTGGTGGTAGTTTTTGGGCATTGGTTTTTGCAAGGTGGCATTCCAATTGTGTCATCCCGTGTGTACCAAGCCACGCAGATTAGTCGGTTTGGTTTAACTGTCAATGTCTATAGGGAGGCTCAATGTGAGAAGGTGTGGGATCTAGGCTTGAGTTGGTGGCCTCTTGCTACTCGAGGTATTGAAGTCACCTAGTTGGAATGCCAGCGACTAGGCGAAGTTAGATTGTTGTGCAATTGGCAATTCACTTTGAGCTCTTGTACCCTAGTAAGCTATAACTATCCTAAATCGAGGAGGGGGTCTATATTTTTTTTGCATTGGAATGTGCATCTATTTCGTTGGTCAATTAAATTTCGTTGGGTAATCACCAGGAAGCTTGTCTATAGGAAGAGGATAATGCCTTTGGCGTTTGGCTCTCTGGGTAAGAATCTAGGTGTTAAAGGTGGGTTCTGGTGTGTTTGTTATGTATCGAATGTGACTGTTCTTGCAGCGTCATTTGTGTTCTGGAGAGTCGAGGGCTTTTGTTGGAGAGATAGATTCTCTCTGGTTGTGGATAGAAAGGTGCAAGGTGTTGGGCCTTTTCTCTATGCACTTGGTTCGAGGTGTGTTGAGGATGAGGTTGGTGTGATTGTTCGAAGGGTGCAGGAGGTGCGGTATATTCTGGGTACCTGGTGCAATCAGGGATACCCTAGCTCTATGCTTCAGCGGTGAGGGTGAGCCCATCAGGGCATGGGACCACAAGACCACAGGGTCATTCATCGTGGAGCTAATCGTGACCTATAGGAAGAGGTCGATCAACCAGTGACGCACTCGTCAGGCATAATTGAGATTTGATTCTTTGGACGAATTCGCTCAGCATATTTCAGTTTTCTTAGAACAGAGGGCTCAAGTCAAGCACGAGGACAGGAATGAGGTCATCAGATTAATGAATGACCTCCAGTAAACCCAATGGCATATGATGGACAGGATGACTTCACTATGTTGAGGTAAAAAGGATCCATGAAATACTAGTGTGATTGGAAGGCAAGATGGAGCATATGGAAGCTCATGACCATTGATGCTTTCCACCCTCCTCCATCTCCAGGCAATGGGTCAGGAGGCCCAACTCTGGCTCCCTTTCCTGATCAGTGATGAAAATTGGGTGCTTTTACATTCTCAAATTTTTTTGGTCATTTTGGGTTATCTGTTAATGGTTATGTAGTTCACTTTATTTGTTTTTAATGTGGTTCATCTTTTATCTCTAGGGTGACAAGTCTGGTAGGAATGAGGCCCACACTTTTATGATGTGTAGTCTCTCATGATGTATCGAGGATTTGAACTAATAGAAAATGTTGATTCACAAAAGGAAAAAATATTATTTTCTCTCATAAAAATTAATTACTTTCTTACTATTGATTGGTTCTTCAAATTCTTTCATTATGCTTTAATATTGACATCTTTTTCTTCTACATTAGTGTAATTCCCTCCTCATACATCTACCCAAGTAACCGGCCAACCGAGGTAAACATGTGACGAGAAGTTACTATGATATGATTCGAACTCCTAAGTTGCCTTAAGGAAGTGGAAATATCCCAACCACTAAGGTAACCTACCCCTGGGTCCCACTGAATTTTTAGACCATTAAATCCCTGGACAATCTCTTGATATGGACAAGCATGCATCAAGAAGGCTCTAGACGCTCCCACAATATGGGTATGCATGTGTCTGGGGACTAATCTGCCTAGTGTTGTGCCTGTGTCTCTGGGATTTGAGCCACTTCTTCAAGCCCAGAGCCCCGGTCACTGCCCAAAACTCAATGACACTTTTAGTAAATTACATGACCAAAATAATTACAAACAAAAATTGACCTGAGACTAGGCCTGATCATCCCCAACTAGGACTAACATTTTTTCAAACACTTGGCATCAATGCAATCTACAAGAAATGAATACAAGACAGAGCATCAAATATTGATAAATCATATAAGACTTGACAATAAAGATCACCACCCTCTCCCCTTAACTATTTTGACATCAATTACGTCTTGCATCCATTATCTTTTCAATTACAAGTAAATACATGAAATAACCATAATAATAACCAAGCTTATAACCAGCATTAACCATGTAAATAACAATGAGATACCAACCATGAATGCCACATATTAATAAGTACAAAAGCAATGGAACTTAGCTTTCATTAAACATAGGCAAAGTTGACCTTGTTCGGGACTTCCACTTACCACCCGACCGTAGACATCGCTGAACCAAATCTTTCTTTCAGCTAGTCACCCCTGTGCCATATTCCAAGCATGAATGTGGGATATCATGAATAAACCAATCCAAAAACAACCAAGGGAATCCAGAGGTTAAACCACCTCCACCCTCACCAAACCGTGATCTCACCAAAACCGGAACCGAGATCACAAAACCAAACTAAGCTAGGAATGCCTCCGGACTCGATCACTATCCTTGAGGATTTTTCTGTCTCCTTGTCTCTCATGATTTACCGCAATCCACACCATACTACTAGGCCCTAAACCACAACACCATCCTCTTAGGCTTTATTGCAATTCACATCGGATTACTAAGCCATAAACCGAGACTCCACCCTCAGGATTTACTGGGTATCCCACCAAAACCGGTCAAGGGATTCCTAGGCCTTTGGGAATTTTCTTGAGACCACCTCCGCCCTGGATTCTGAAACCATCCAGCAATTCCAAAGCTCAAACCGAGAAAATAATCCCATCACACCATGGATATCTGGAGAAGGTAAGGCAAGGCTGAAAATCACTGTCATAACCCAACAAAACCATGCCACCGAAAACAAGAGAACCATATACCAACATGCAAAGCCATGCATGTCAAAACCAACTAGGAAATCACACATAAAATATGTTACTTGCAAGTATTCCTGCAGAAGTTTCTTGATCTTGCTCTTCCTTGCTTGATCCTTGATTTCCTTCCTTTCCTTTGCTCATTTTTTCCTTCCTTGTCCAAATCTAGAGTGCTCCAAGAAAACTCTAAGTGTCCAAGAGTGTGTCAAAGATAGAGAGAATAATGAGAGAGCTCCAAAACTGATCCTAACAAAAGGTACCAATTGATCCTAAGAAGCCTTTATATCAATGAGGCCTCTATTTTCTTCATTTTCCATTATTTTCCTTCAATTTCCTCCTCACATGCAACCTGTGACGTCTCACCTCCCTTTTCTTCTATTTTCCTTTATTTTTCATAAATAAATGGGCCAAAAATACCTTTTTAATGCCTTAGCCATTGCCTTTTCCAGCTTTTCTTAGCCATAAACGCATCCAATGATGCCCACTAGGATATCTTTGCCCAACATTCAACTTGGAATACGTGTTCCTTAACCGTGGTCTTATTTTGCCTTTATTAAGTTTTATTACATGAACTTTTAACTAGGAGTTGTTACAATTAGTATCCTAAACTCAATAGGACATTAAATTGGTATATTCTCAGACATAGAATATTTCCTTGTTTTTCAGTGCTTTATTATGTTTCAAGATTGTCATCTTTGTCTTTTTGAGCAGTGTCTTAGTTTGGTAGCAAATTTGAATTTATATTTCTCACACATGTTTTTAATGTTTATTCAACTTATATATATTTAGATACTATTGATATATGGTAAGTGACTATTATGAACTTAATTTCTCAATTACTATAAGAATAAAAAGATGAAGTAACTTTTCACCTTGGGAATGATAAAGAGTACCACAAATTAAGCATTATGCTTTAGTGGTTCAAACATTTATCTACAAGGATATGTTGATGTAGATATGGCAAGTGATAGAGATAATAGGAGGAGAACCACAGGGTATGTGTTTACTGTAGGTGGAATAACTATCATTTGGGTTTCAAAAATGCAAAGTGTTGTTGCATTGTCAACAACAGAAGCAGAGTATGTTGTTGCTACAAAGGCTAGTAAAGAAATGATTTCGTTACAAAGGTTTATGGATGAATTGGGCAAGAAGCAGGAGATGGACATGTTATACAGTGACATCTAAAGTGTTATTCATATTGAAAATAACTTATAATTTCATTCCAAGACTAAACATATACATCTCAAGTACCATTTCATATGATCAATTTTGGAATATGGACAGTTGAAGCTGGAAACGATACACACTAGCCAGGATCTTGTTGATATGTTAACAAAAGTTATAACTAGGGAGAAGCTGAGATTCTGCTCAGTTTCAATTGGTCTTGAAGTATGATGATGAAGATGAAAAACAGTCAGGTCCAATGTGGAAGCATTGTCCAGCAAGTGAAGTAGTCGTGGAGTTGCTATAATCAATCTCCAAGTGGGAGATTGTTGGGTGTGGAGCCTGATTTTCTTCCTGATTCAGAGGTCTTTGTTTCAGCCATATGCATACCCTAGGAAGACTATACACCCTTCCACGTGGCCACATGTTTGGATCCCCCCCACCCCATGGTAGGGGTTCAGAGGTAGTGCCCCCGAAGCTAGAAATAGATGAAAACTTACCTTGTAAAATATTGTAATTTTGTAGTCAATCTGGGTCGTTCATTAAGTGAATGATCTGATAGTAGAAGTTATGTTAATTTATGGTTTTATGCCCTAGAAGGCAACACTCAGTTTATATGAGAGAAAGGTATTGCAGATGTGTATTATTATTCCGAGTGAGAGAGAGAGGAGGAGGTTTTGCGAGAGCAAAGAGGAAATTACAACGAGTCTGTTGTAGGTTGTATCTCTTCATTTTTCTAGATAATATAAAAGGAAGGACTGGTTGTTTCTCCATGGACGTAGCCAAAATTGGGTGAACCACGTATATCTGTGTCTCTCTTGTTTTATGTGTTTTTGTATTTGTGTTTCCACAATATTTTATGTGTTCCATGGCTCTATAATAGATAATTTTCTAACATCCCAACCCTTGAGTAGAAAGATATTAGCAAATAAAACCATAATAGAAAAATGTGCAGTAAGAAGGATAGACAACCAACACATCTGCACATAAACATGAAGGCATGCAGTACAAGCAAAGTAGTGTAAGATATTTGTCTACTCTATCTAATGATGAAAAGATACACCAAAACAACACTTCTTAGACTCATATCAATACAAAGTATCATTAAGCACATGAAGGTACTATCTAAGATCCATCGAACTCACTAAGTATGACCCTTCTAACCAATCTGCAATCGGGTCATAAAAACAACCAGCTTGAAAATTTTGTAAAAATAAATTTTCTATGAGCACATCTTCATCACGTAAAAGATCAAGTTTAGATGGTGAATTACATATATACCATGAATTATCAATGTTGGTGTGCGGAAGGGGTGTTGATGATAGGTGAGGGCGAAGGGGTGTCTAATCGAAATATTTGACAATCATTTAGCACACTCTTTGTTTCTGAGTTCCAGATCAAATATTCGCATGAAGAAGGATACATTAGTGGGATTTTACGCATTTGATCAAATACTCTATCTTGAGGACTAAAGAATTCAAAATGAAGATATCGAACATTTCTTAAGAATGAATCCGCCTCCCATGAAAGAAAGTTGATAATAGACTTTTGTGAAGAAACTTTGGTCTAACCAGATTCAAAAGTTTCATTAGGGTAGTGAGGATTTGACATACCCATTAGTAAAGGTTGAAGTGCCCCGACTTCCCCATAAGACTAAGGACTTTGAAATGATGAACAATCCAACTTTGAACACACAGTGAGTTGCATATTCAAACAACTTCTAGTATCTACATTAATAAAATCATCATGAACCAAATAAGAGTTGCTCAAATCACGAGATTCATGGAATGATTGATTTCCATCATATAGATTTACAAGGCTATCTTCAATGACTAACATATCATCTTCTTGAAACCTTTCATTACCTTGTGTGAGTTTGAGATCTGATTCACTACACATATCTTAACACGAGGCATGGAAGGTAGGGATAGATATTCCTACAAGGAACTCTTTAATGATCATATCTGACTCCAATTGAAAGTTATGCAAATCTAATTCTCCTTGCAAAAATAAAGATTCATCCACAAGACCTTAACAAGCATCATCGCATAATTCAATAGAAATAGGAAGATCAAGATAATGTTCATCTAATGATTTTGTTATTTTTGTAGCATCAAATGTGTTCTAGCCACAAAATTTTGTGGAGAGGCTACAATACATGATATCTCCAAAATCCAGAAATCGTTTCTAGAAATTCCACCTAGAAATAACTTAATTAGATTATTAGTTAGTTTTTAAATATTTCCAAAGTTTAAACTTAGGGAATATGGTTAATTAATTAAGTCAAGGTGTGAATGTTCTATAAACTGACACAGATCAAACTCTAAGGTTTAATCTTGGTCGTTGGAGTCCCAACATAGGATTATAAGAAGAAGTCGAGGGGCACTTGGAGAGCACACTTGAGCAACAGTTACTTATGCAAATCGAGCTAGCAGCAGTAGAGTTCAAGACAGAGATGGATGCGATGTAAGTGAGAGGCAAGGATAATGATCTGGAGGAATATTTCCAAATTCGGAGAGGCAACAACAAGAAGCTGAGTTATTCCCAGTGCAGGAACATGCAAGTGCAGGAACACGATTGCAAGAACGTGCGAGTGTAGGAACGCGTGAGTGAAGGAACACACGAGTATAGGAACGCACGAGTGAAGGAACGTGCGAGTGCAGGAACAAGAACGCATGAGTGCAAGAATGTGTGAGTGCAGGAACGTGAGTGCAGGAAAGCGAGTGCAGGAACATGCCTGTGCAGGAACGTAAGTGCAGGAAGCACGAGTGCAAGAAGCGCGAGTGTCGGGATTGCTTAAGGAATATCTTTGCTATATTTTCTTGTTGTTTGCATTGCTAGTTGGGCATCCATAGATGTACTCAGATTTCACTGCTGCATAATAAAATAAAACCCTCACAGCTGCACTAGTTTTCCCAAGTTGGATTTTTCCAGGGAAATTTGGCCAAAAATAACTGTGCAAATTTATGTGTGTGTGCAAGCATTTCTTCCACCATTTATTCTTCCACACTTTTATTTGTGTAGGTTGCAATGTGAGTTGTTCAGTATTTTTTGTAGGAAACATAAAATAAATTGTTAAATTTAATTAACAATTAGGAAAACAATTTCCATTTGTTGCAATAAGATTCGAGTTTCTGAATTTTCACATGGTATCAAAATGCAGACGATTCGCTGAAGAGATCAGTAGTGAAGAAAGAAGGATTTGTGTTGTTCAATGTGGGTAGTAGATCAAAACCCCAAAGTGCAGCGCAATCACTTTTCCAAGAGGTTGAATTTCTTGAGGAGATTCGATTTTTTCTGAGAGAGGGGCAAAAGAAATTGATCTCTCCAGATAGAGGAATTCCAGAGGTAGAGGGAGTGGCCCGGTATTTTCGTAGATCAGATCTATAGTTGGATGCAGTAGCTTTGTAGTAGTTTTCTAGAGTAGAGCGGATGTCGGGTGGAAGAAGAGCACACACTGACGAAAACTTTCCTCTGGGAACTTCTAGTCTCAAGAAGTTTGATTTCCCTCCCAGGTCAATAGTCGTTGTGAGAAGAGTTTCTCACTCGAGAAGGGAGTGCGAATAGCTGAGCAACAAATGAGCAGAAGGGAAGAGGATATTTTTGACATTTGTTAAGATGGCCATTGTTGGTCTTCAAGATCAGGATAGGTTGGATGATGGTTCCAACTATGTCATTTGGAATGCAAGGTTGTCCTTCCTTCTAGATGAATATGGCCTAAATACATGTATTTATGCAGTGGTAGAAGTACACCAACATTCATATAAGCTAAAGGAGTACATAAATGATATGGCGCAAGCGAAGAGGCTGATACTAGACAAAGTCCAAGATCACATTGTTTCACACATAGCTGGAAAACATACTTCCATAGAGATGTAGGAGACTCTCTCCACGTTGTACCATGGCACTTCCAAGTAGCAAAAGATGTAATTAGAGGAGAAGTTGAGATGAATCAAGATGCGGAAGGGGGAAAGCATAGACCCCTTCCTCACCAGGATTCAAGAGGTCAGAGACCAGTTGTGAGTTGTTAGGGCAGCGCCTCAACCCATAGAGCTAGTGTGATTGGCACTAAGTAGTGTCTCCAAGGAGTGGTAGGTATTCATCCAAATTATTTTGGGCAGAGATACCTTGCCAAGTTGGGACAGGATATGGGCCGATTAAAATTAGGAGGAGTTGAGACAATCTATTTTAAAGAGCCCCATCAGTGGCAACATCAGTGGACAGAAATAGGTGAAGGAGGAGGAGAATGTGGCCCTCGCATCGAAGGGTCTCATTCAAGGATAGGAGGAGTGGAGGAATAAGAACAAGGACCTATCGAAGGTCAAGTGCTTCAAGTGTGGTGAAATCGGTCATTACAGTACCCAGTGTCCTCTCATAAATAAAAATAAAGAGGAGAAGCAGGACCAGGTTGCAACACATGTTGAAATCGATAGGTTATCGTCTAGGTTGGAGGAGGACTTCGCTATGATCATTGACATACCTCCAGGAGTGAGGTGGGGTGATTTGGAGTTGTAGCCCTAGAGTGCTACATATGGGCAAGATCCTTGAGGAAGTCCACCTCTTGGATCAATAAATTGCCACAAGGGCCCACAATATCTAGTAGTATGATTAATAAGTGCCAGTAGATGTAGTCAGATACCAGAGTGACAGATGAAAATTCTACTAGCAGTAAGATGCTGAGGAATGCAGTGTAGAGTTGGCAGCAGTACATTGATGGCACAGTGCAGAGTCAACAACAATGTAGATTCCTCAGTGACAACACAAATGCTAGTAGCAGTCAGAGACTCGGGAGACAAATGCATCATATTGATCATATTTTATTCAATATTTTGGATGCTTTTCAGTTGCAGATGGTGTAGTTGGAGCAGCAACAGATGAGAGGGAGATGCAGTGTAGATGTTTTGTTGGCAATAGTTCAATAGGGTCAGCAACATCACATATGCAACATTTATCATAGTTTCATAGTGGTTGGTGGGCAGTATGGCCAGACATCAGCAACGTGACAGGAGATGATGCAGAGATAGAGTGTTGTCACAGGGTGTGCAGTAGAGCACTAGAACACATTCCTTGCTAAGAGGGATTGTTAGTTTTTGTAGCTTTAGATGTGTTCTAGCCACGAAATTTTGTGGAGAGGCTACAATACATGAGGTATCCAAAACCCAAAAATCGTTCCTGAAAATTCTCCCTAGAAATGAGTTAATTAGGTTATTAGCCAGTTTTTAAATGTTTCCTAGGTTTTAACTTAGGAAATATGGTTAATTAATCAGGATTAATTAAGTCAAGGTGTGAATGTTCTAGAAACTCATGCGGATCAACCTCTAGTTAATCCTAGCCATCGACTAATATTTAATCTTGGTCGTTGGAGTCCCAACAAAGGATTAAAAGAAGAAGTCAATGGGAATTATGAGAGCACACTTGAGCAGAAGTTCCTTGTGTAGATCGAGCTAGAAGCAATAGAGTTCAATCCAGAGAGGGATGCAGAGTCAATGAGGGGTAGGGAGAGTGATCTGGAGGAATATTTCCATATTCATAGAGGCAATAGCAACAAGTTGAGTTATTCCTAGTGCAGGAATGTGAGTGTAGGAACTTGAGTGCAGGAACGTGAGTGCAGGGACATGCGAGTGTAGGAACGTGCGAGTGCAAGAACAGAAGCGTGCGAGTGCAGGAATGCGCGAGTGTAAGAATGCGTGACTGTAGGAATGCGAGTGCGTTAACGCGCATGTGTAGGAACGCGAGTGAAAATAGAACGAGTGCTAAGATTGCTTAGGGAAGATCTCTGAAATATTTTATTACTATTTGGACTTCTAGTTGGGAATCCTTAGATGTACTTAGATTTCACCGTTGCATAATAAAATAAATTATAAAACCCTCACTGCTGCACTAGTTTTCCCAAGTTGGATTTTTCCAGGGACATTTGTCCAAAAATAACCATGTAAATTTATGTGTGTGTGCTAGAATTTCTTCCAACATTTATTCTTACGTAGTTTTATTTATGTAGGTTGTTGTGTGAGTTTTTCAGTATTTGCTGTAGGAAATAGTAATTAAATTGTTAAATTTAATTAACAATTAGGGGAATAATTTCCAGTTGTTACAATAGGATTCGGGTTTCTGAATTTTCACAGATTTAACATGATTAAAGGGTTCGAAATCGATATGTTAATTAACATGAATATGGGATGAATGATTGATAGAACAAGAAGAATCATCATCTTGAGAAGTGTCTCCTCATTGATGGACTCTTCTAATTTAGAAATAGTTGTCAAATCAGATTCATGGATTTTGTTCTCGGATTTTATGACGTCAATAGGATGAGTAGGGGGAACCTAACAAGGTATGGGAAAAGGAAGAGGATTAGGAATAAAAGGGGTAGTAGATTCCTCCTCAGAAGATTGAGGTTCTACTTGAGAAAGACCATTTGGAAGTTCTGATTGAAAAGACTTCCTTGAAATCCTAACCAAGAACCTAAATTTCTCATCCAAAGACTCCCAATCTACATATTCATTAGGAAACTCATCACAAATGTGAAGAAATATATCAAAAAAGTCTTCTAAGGATTCATTTGATTTCATACTAAGCTAATCAATTATATTATAAACCTCTTGAAATTCATACCTGTCAAAAACTTGATGAAGCGCATTAACAAGTTTCTTAAAATAATGGATAGAAGTAGGCAGTAATGAATAAAACCATTTCTTGGCACGACCTTCCAATGTAAGGGTAAAAAAACCTAGCAATAATATCCTTAGAATAAACTGTGCTTGAAAAATAGAATTGAACAATTTCAACCACATAATCAAGAATTGTTGTTTGACCCTTCCCATCAAACTTTAAATGGGACAAGTTATGTAAAACTTTTACGGGGATTAAAAGATCCAAAGCCTTTGACAATTACCTTGGGATTATGATTTGGGATTAAGTCACTTAAAATAAGGGATTCAAATAGAATTTATGGGCTCATCCTGTTATTTGGCGCTCCTTCTAGCGACAAAAACAAGATCCATTCGATACATTTTGCATAAGGTAATACTGGGAATATGGATGCCATTTTATGCATTCTAGACCTATTGATGTTTATGTACACTTCCCTGTCTTCTAAGCTCTATGGGAACTCCTTTTGCATGAAATCATGTTTTATGTCTTTCCATGAGACTTTCAGCGATTTATCAATGAAACATTATGTTTATTATAGGATGGGAACAGTGGACTTGGAACATTCCACTTCCTCCTTTGTACTATTCTCTGAAGTTTCCTTTGATCTATCATGTCAAGTGGTGGGAGGTATTGTCTTGGAAAATGATGAGAGACTGATGTATCCTATATCTGTAGCATCTTCAAGTGGAAAATCACTCATGGTGAATAACAATTAGTTTCTAGAAATCCTATAACTATCACATGAAAACCATGCAAAAGAAAATGATAAGAAAGGATGGACAAACTGGAAGCACAAGCCTAAGAAGAGTGAGATAGGGTGGCATCACTAGCCACTAGAAGTGCGCATTGTGCCAAGGAAATTAGGAAGAGAGGGCACAAGTCAGTATCACAATGCACAAGAGAGTAGAGTCTGGGAATCAGAACTACGCCATGCACACTTGAGAGAGAGATAGAGTCCTCTTTAGGCGCAAGTCATAGTTTTAGTGAGAAAGGGGGATCACATTGCTGCTTGGAAGTGCGAAGTGTGTTGGGAAGGCTTAGTAAGGGCGCAGGTTGTAGTTGTAGTGGGCAAGGATGCCTCACTATGGCTTAGAAGTGCGTTATGCACTTTGGAAGGGAGCCTTTATCAGTTGGATGCAGTTTGAAATCATAGTGGATGCTTGTTACTCAGAAGTGTGTTATGCTCAAAAAGAAGCTCAAAATGCTAAGTGATGTTTAACAACAAGTCAAGAACACAGTAGAAGTGGGAAACAAGCTTCAAGTGTTTATAGATCCTGTCGTCATCATGACTAGATGGTGAAAAGTCATGGAATGCGAAGAGTTAATAGAAACACCACTTGGGACAAAAATACAACACTTATAGGAGCAAGAGTGGATAAAAATGACACTTAATATGTGAAAAAGGATCAGATTACCACTAAGGAAAAAAAACGCACCACTAAAAATGACAAAAGAAATACTTTGCGAAACTCACCAAGAATCGGCACACTAGTGACAAAGAGTGAAGAAGTGCTCCTTGTGATGAGAAAATGAGCTCAGCCAAAAGTGAATAGTGATTGTGAGAATGAATAATGAGTTGGGCTACTTATAAGCAGAATCGACATGCAAAGAAATATTAGGGTTTTGTTTCATGCTCGCCACTTGTTGCTTGATCAGCAAATTAGTTAAGTGTGAGTGGGCCCTATTTTCTAGGAGTTCCCCTTGCATGCAGTCAAGGAAGTGTGCATGTGTGGAGATCAAGGGGTGTACACTAGCTGAAGACAAGGAGTGCACAACCACTAAGAATGAGTGTGCACTTGTTGTAGACAAGGAGTGCGCACACACTCTGAGTAAGGAGTGCAATCCATTGAGAAAGAGAAGTGTGCTTAGGCTTAAGATGGCATAATTTCTTCTGATAATGCATGTGTAGTCTCAAATTTTGGAAAGTGCACTTTCACTAGGAGAAAATGGTGTTCTTTCTTTCTTTTGTGTGGTATGCATGTTGAGTGAGAAGAGCTAACACTAAGTTAAATACAAGTGAGTGCTTTTCCTATTTTTAGAAAATGACACAAGAAATCCCAAAGATGAGAAGACAAAACTTAGGAAACTTTGACCTAGGAGGAGAAAAAACACTTAGAGATGTTGAAAAGATGGTCAACACTTAGAAAAAAAAATCAACAAATGACAAGATGATACAAGGTAGCTTAAAGCGATAACTCGTGAGAACACATGTAAGCTCCAAAATTGAATAGGGCAAAAAAAATTAGAGGGTTTTTGTCGTAGCGACAACACATTGCTATTTATTGAAATTATGTTTGTAATTATAATTTTGTATTAGTGATTTGAGAATTATGACACCACTATTTGTTGTAAGTATGACACCACTTAAAGTGTCAGTGTTGTTGCAAATTTGAATTGAGTTTGCAGAATTGAGGTGATCGATGGTTTGAGTGTATCACCAATTCCCTACCAAGTGCATATATCACTAATTACATAATCACATACAACTCCATGTCATATGTATAATTTACAACTTCCCCCATAAAGGTCTTCGAGTAATAAGCAATCAACCTACCTTGATGCAACAACATTTCTCCCCTGATATAGCTCAAGGAATCAAATTCAATATCAAAAGGATATTTTATTTTTAGTAAACCCAACACTAAGAATTACATATCTTTTCCATTAAATCTTCAAACACCTTCTCCTTTAAAGCCTTAAATACATTTTGATGCCCTATTTTCCATAGGAAAACCTTGTTTCTCCTACTTAACCCATGTATCGGGGTTGTTATCTTAGATAACCTAACTATAAATAGTTTGAAGTGACTTGCTAAACCTAAACAATTCTCGAATTAGGTTACTTATCTGGGGATGGGAAATTAAGGATGGTTTTCATCTTTTTTGGATCAATGTAGAGTTGTCCTCCATCCATTTACTAATGAATCCTACAAGTTCTTATTGTGGAACCACCTTTATTGGTTAAGGAAAAATCATAGAGTTTTCCTATTATATGGGATACAAAAAGGGTAATTAGCAAACATAAACTCAAAGTTCATTTTTTCCTATTATACATTACTTCCAATCATCACATTCACCTTAAATATCAAAGTCATGCTTCTAAATGGAGAAGATCCTTACATGGAATAAAAACAATAGAATCTTAGACAATAAAAATAATTAACATTTGCAAATGCAATAACCAAACTATGGTGTTGCACAATTGAACAATAACCAAGCCTTTAAGCCTCGTGAGAGAAAATGTTTCTAGTAAACATAATCAATGATGAGCTATCACAATTTTTTTAAATCAAATCACTTAGCCATTAGAGTGACCTGTTGAACTAAGCATTGATTGGAATTAACTCAAAGAACTTGAAAATAGGAAGGACCCATTTCTGTAATCGTGTTCCTCCTTAAATACTATCCAACAACAAGATCAATTGTGGTGGTTCAACTCCCCATAATGCTCATCCTAACCACTATCGACATGATGAAGTGGTTGTCACAAACAACATGGGTTTTAGAATAATTGTTTCTTGATTATAGGTCTTTGATGACAATGAGATTAAGTTATGATCATTGTTATTAATAGAAGTTTGTGTTGACAGAGTTTTGGCTTTGTGTATAAAATCCCATAGCATTGCATACTCAATTACTAGATTAATGTCAATGAGCTTTGGTTAGTGAAACTTTCATTGGTCATCCCCTTGTTGGCAAACTTTCATTAGTCACCTTCTCTTTGGGATTTCCTTGTTAACCTTCTTTAGATAAACTCCTCATTAGCATTTGCTTGATTCCATGAAGACCAAATATTTTCACCTTGGGACTTAACCCTATTCCCAAGGTTGGTTCAAATACTAATTAACATAACATCAACGATCAATGCTTAAGACAAATTCAATGTCAACTTCCAAAAAGAATCTAAATGATTCTCATCTTATGATTTGAGGAAGAAACATCTCAAAAAGAGAATTTGTGTGATCCATTTATCCTATATACAATCAATTACATATATGGGGAAATGGTATATTGACCATGAGTTAGGTCCATATGAATAATGAGTGAGAAATTAATACACACACAAAAATAAAATAACAACATAACCATTCACAAGAAAAAATATATATAATTATTTAGTATTATATTTTAGGGTTATTAAGGGATATTTTTGTATTTATTAACAATTATCATGCACATTATCACCACTACTGAATTTTGGAATCACTTTTTTCCAAAGGGAAAAAACCAGTAATTTTATTTAACTTTAGAAAAGGAATAAAATTACATTTTGTAGATGCTAACCACATTAGAGTAACCTTTTGTCTTATGTGCATAAGTAAAAACTAAAAATAAATAACAAAAAACTTACGAAGTTAAGTGTGATAATAATCGCTTAACTTCTCTTTCTTGCCTTTCTTTTTCTAGACATTTTTCCATCCCCCTTAGTTGGGGTTAGTTGGAACCATTGTTAGAATGCTTCTAGTTATCTTTATTGTGAGTTCCTTATATGAATCTGAACTTTCTAAAACATGATTTTGCTTTGTGCCCACTATCCCCTCCTCTTTGTGTGCCTCTTTTTTGTCTTGTTCTAGTTCATGGATTACTTTTGATTTTGTACTATTTTGATTGTGGGTTGTAATATCATTCTAGACCTGAGGATCCCCTTATTCTTGGTTTGGAGGGTTTTATGTGATTTCTTTTTCCTCTTCCTCCACGAGGTAGTGATTAGAAGGATGCTATCCTTTTTTTTTTGTGAGCCTGCCCCTTTTTATTTTTTAGATTTTTTTTTGTAAGGGCATGTATTCCACAAGTGTCATGTTTGGTAACATGATTGACATATGAATGTCATATTTTCATAATCCAAAAGTTGGGTCCATTGGAAGTTTTTATGTTTAAGGTAAATGTGGTCAGGTAGACCTTTACTTAGATCAATTTCTACATAGATTCTGGTGAAGGTAAATAACCCCTTTTTCTGTTTTTTCAAGGTCCATTTTTTTTAAAGACCCCAGGGTGTTTCCAATTTCTTTAAGAACCTTGTGATGCCAGAAGGGAAGGGGAAGATTTGTTAGCCTCACCCACTGTCATTGTTGATACTACCATTGTTGTGACATCAAAGTTTGGAAACCAAGGGGTAATGAAGAGTCTTGCATTTCCCCAAAATCAGGGCCCTTCTTTCAATGCTCTTTCCACATCTTCCTGGGAATTGAACTGAATGATGAAGAAACCTTTTGAGCAAAGGTATATGTCACATTTTTTTGTCAAGGTTGTAAGAACCCATTGATATAAAGCATCAGATTTGGGCCAAAACCCATTTCCCTGGACTGAAGAACGAAAAAGAGTTGGTTTACCTTTGTTAGGGTTACCGCCAAAACCCATTAAATTTGAAAATCACTGCCTTGGATTGAAGAACGAAAAAGAGTTGGTTTACCTTTGTTAGGGTTACCTCCACGGTAGGGGATTTTTGTTGTTGTTCTACAATGTAAGATTTATGGTTGTATCGTGGCAGATCCAATGGCTTAGAGCCCTTCCCTTGTGCCACATCCTTATAGGAGATAGAACTTCTAGGGTTCCTGGATCCTGAAGCACCCTTGCAGCCTCAGGTTCAAGATTATGGTGGAGTTTCTTGAAATATGATAATCCTGGAGTTGACATAGATCATGAAATTGCTTCCCTTCAGAAAAAGACACAGATCATGAAGTTGCTTCCCTTCATAAAAATACATTATTTTTTTGCACGATAACCCATCCTATTCTTTGTACTCTACTTCAATTTTTCCACAATGTCTAAACCCTTGACCCAAAAATGGAGAGACTTGCCATTGAAGGTATTTATAAAAATATGTAAATCCCCCTAATTCAACTTGCCCTTTCCTCCTTTCGACCCAGATCAATAAGAAACAAAGGTGTTTATGGTAGATCTACTCCATACGAAGAGGATATGCCGCTTATCTTGAATGCATAACCCGAATTCATGCATAATGAAAGCCTGCAGGATCTTCCTACATACGAAACCCTAAAACACATAACGAGCTCCATCCATCCCCAACTTGCAACCAGATCTAAATAGGTCAGTGCACTGAAGGTATCATAAATTACCCGTGGTGAAAAAACTGTGCTTCTATTAATATTTCGCTTCTTAAAAAATCCATGCTTCTTCCGTTAGGAGTCCACAAAATCTTTGGAATCACATAACTTGAAGACAACTGCATTCTTCATGATCTTTGCACCATTGGTCAACTCCCTATCTGCCTGCACAAAGGTAGGGGTCCTTTGCGAGGTTAGGATCTAAGGTCTCTTGAATTTGATCTCAAAAAATTGATGGCTAGTTAGTAATGTTTGATGAAATGTCGAAGATATGACGTCATTAGAATGGGTCATCCTCAATGCATTTGAAAATAAGTAAGAGTTGTGAAAACCTAGAATGACAAAAGCCCAAAGCTCTCCTCGAAACGAAATGCCATCACAACAAAGCTGGATAGGTGATAGGACAAAATATTGGACTGTGCGTCGGTCGTGGCGTCCATGGCTATAGACTATGGTTTTTCGACCTTTTTGGAATCATGTTATTTAATATGGAGTTGTATTTAGTGCGACTTTTTGGACTTTCCGGTGCCGGAATCTGGCGAAAAAAAATTGACGTGAAATCATGTTTTGTGTTGTTTAAACTGTTTTTTTTTTTTACTGTATATATGGATTCAACACCCTGAAAAACCCTAGGGCACTTTGATTATGCAGGGGTTACCCTTCAAAATTGTGATTTCAATAAATTCTTGCCAGATTTTAGAGAAATTAGACTAGAAAAGCCCACCCGAAAAGCTTCAAAAAAGTCTCACTAAAGACAACTCAATTTAAATATTTACATATTAAGTATTTAATATATATTTTAAATAATATTAAAAACTTATGATAAGTGTAGAGTCTTTATATACCGGGGAAAGTACTTTTCTTAAATAATATAAAAATTTATAAAGTTATTTTGATATTTATGATAATGATAGAGTCATATATACTAGGGAAAGTGTTATTTTTTATAAATAACATAAAAAAATGTAGAGTTTCACTTACACTAGGGAAAGTATTTTTGTTTTTTTAAATAACATAAGAACTTGTAGTTTTATTTTAATATTTATGATAAAGTGTAGAATTTATATTTATGATAAGTGTAGAATTTTTGTAAGAGTAATTTTTAAGTGTGATTTTTTGGAAAAGTTTTTGAGTTTATTTTTCGATTTAATTTGTCTAGACTCTTGCAAAGATTCATTGAAATCACAAGTTTGATGGGTGAAATCTTCACAATCGAAGTGCCCAATGGAGTTTTTGAGGGCATTGAATCCATATATGCAGTAAAAAATAACACAAATCAAGATTTGACCACAATTTTTTTTCGCTGGATTCAATGAGAAATTTCCCATAAACTCTAAAGAATCGCACTTAAAAACTATTCCATTCTTATATACTAGGTAAAGTGTGTTTTTTTTAATAACATAAAAATTTGTAGCATTATTTTAATATTTATGATAAATGCAAAGTCTTTATATAGTGGGAAAGTGGTTTTTTTAAACTAGTATAGATCCATCTTAACAACGTATCTAGCAAGAGCCGAGAGGGATCAAATCTCTTGAATTGAAACGCTTTTAAATTGCAAAACTTGAATAAAAAGTTTACAACTCCATAGATTTGATCTCTTTGAATGTTTGATAGATCGTGGTTAAGATGGATCTATGTTGATTACACATACCATGTATAATTATTCATTACTTAATTTGCATTTTTTAATGTATAAATGGATTCAATATCCTTAAAGTTTCTTGTCTTGAAAATTTACTTGGTCATTTGGATTGTGTAGACTACACAGGTTAAACTTGCAATTCCAACACAATTCCAACATTTCTTTGTTTGGTTTCAAACAAAATTGGCTAAGAAAGAGCCATGTAAAATAGTGAGGCTACTCAATATTTTAACCATAATATTTTTTTTCAAATCTATATATAATGTATATTGTTTTTGTAATCATACATAATATATACTTAGGTAATATTTAAATATTTTACTTAACATTAACATTAAAAATTTTTATTTATGGAGCAAATTGTTTACAATAAGTTGTTTTTTTTGTTATTAATATATTTTTAAATACTTATCTTTCCATACAGTTTTTGGTTTATACATCAACAAGCTTGAGGAGTGGTTAAATTCAAAGGGGGTGATAGTATCCATTTGGGCAAGTTTGTTATAAGGCTTCTTTTGTATGCAGATGACGACCTGATTATGATTGTTAAATCTGCTCTTGGTTTGTAAGAGCATTTACTATCCCTTCAACATTTTTGTAGAAGAGTGGTGATGCAAGTCAATATTAGCAAAATGAAAGTAGTGGTTTTCTCTAAAAAAAGAAAATATAACCAACGTAAGTTCTACTTTGAAGACAACATTTTGGAAGAAGTTGTCGATTACAAATACCTCGGAATTGACTTCAACAAAAATCTAAGTTGGGATGCCTATAGAAAGAAAAGAACTTTGAGGGGTTGAAAAATATTTTATGCTTTTTAGAGTAGGTGTAGAGAGGCGGAGTTATGGGACTAGAAAACCACTCAAACTATTTTTGGGCTTCTAGTGATTCTGGTGATTCTCTATGGTTGTGAATTGTGGGCCAACAGTACATCCGACATGCAATGAAAACAAATTGAGAAAATTCAGAAGTGTTTCATTACAAACAAATTCAAAATTTAAAGTGCAGTTCCTTATGCTATCTTGTTAAGTGAAATAGGGGTCGTTCCTATTGAAGCAATTGCTATGGTGTGAGCCATAAGGTATTTAAAAAAAATTGAGCAAATGTAAGAGGGCAGATGGCCTAAGATTGCCTTTAATGACATATTGTGCAAAAGAAAGAAGACTTGGATGCACAAAATAATAAATGGTTTAGTAAATGAGGTATTTGCATGAACAAGTGCCCCATAAACAATAGAGAGATAAAATCTTTTGTTATGGATAAGTTCCACAAACGTACTTGGGAAAAGGAGCTAGGGAGAAAGAAAAAATATTATATTGAAGTGTTTAATCCCACTCATAATCATCAACAAAAAGCGTACATAAAGGTCAATATTTCTTAGGTAGCCAAAATTCTTAATCCTCAGTTAAGGACTAATTCTCATCAACTCCGTTCCGTTGTGAAATAGGGCACTGGAAAATGTCAAAAGAAGTGTGGGAGGAAGGAGTATGTCTTTTTTGTTCTTTTGGAAAAGTAGAATTAGAAAATCACTTCATTTTAGATTGTGAGGCCTTCAAAGACAATAGGGAAAGTTATGCAGATATTCTAGCGACTAGCTCTTGGGATAAACTATTTAGCAAGGGGTTTGTTGAGAAGTTGGGAGTGTTTATTGTGAGGCTTCATAGGAAAAGGGTAGAACACATCAAGCAGATGAAAAAGCAATCTGTACCATAAGCTATCTTTAGCCTCGTGGATGTTAAAATAATTTTCTTTCTTTCATTCTTTTACTAAAATATTTTATTGATGGTTCATATTGAATTTTTTATTATTAATAATATTTTTTAAATGTTACATATTAATTTCATA
>APFE030948861.1:63762-77388 GCA_000404065.3 Pinus taeda | reverse complement strand
TTTTTTTTTTTTTTTGTAAGCTAGGATGGTACTCATTCTATTACTTGATCAACAGAACATTACAACATTTCAAAAAACAGTTAATGCCCGCCCTCTAGGGGAAACCAGGTCATAGCACCACCTATAGTTCTTAATTGCAATCCAAAAATAGTAGGTCCATAGCCTGGCAGTCTTAGCTAAATATACTATGCAGTCTTGAAACTTACTGAAACTATTACTAAAACTACTGCTCTGTACTACTTGCTTTTTCCTATCTTGCACATGTACAAAGCCATAACAAAAAAAACTCTTGCAGTTTCTAAACATATCTTAATTCAGTCAATGCCGCCATCAGGTTGCTGGTTCGCTGCTCCCGCTGGTCTTGGACGATCTTGATTCAGCATTTGCTGGATAGCATCCAGCTTCTCCTCCTTCTTTGTCATTGCTATGCGTAGGTAGCTCAGTTCTCTACGGATGTTTGGATCGCCTTGGGCCAGCTCCACCATCTCCTTGGCCACATGCTCCATGGCCTTGGCCATTAGCCCCTTCATCACCCAATAGATGTGCAGAGACTGCTTGAATAAAGACATACGCCCTCTGGTATGACCCGGGTCGTGTAGGAGAAAGTCCCATTCTTCCATTTCGTCATCAGATTGATTCTGCAGCACTTCCTCTTCAAGGTACTGCATGATTCTACGCACGGCCGGATTGGAATTACGGTTGAAGGCTTGTTCAGCCCTTCGGACTCTGTGATTAACAGTTTCCCTTGGTTTTCTGCCTTTACCCTGGCGCCTGGAAGTCTCCCCTTCCTCCTTCACGGTCTCCCTCTGCCCTTTGCTACGCTTTCCAGTCAGTTCCCTTTCTCTGTCAGGGGTAGTGCTGCGCTTCCTCAAGCCGTAATGGCGGGCCCCCGACTCCCGAAATTCGGAATGGTCCGCCCCCGCCTGCTGATTTGCTTCCTCTGCCAAGTTCTTCTGGAAGTTCAGACGTTCACTCGCAGCTCCCTGAGCCATGTCTTCGTCCGAGTCATCCTTCACCTCCCACACCGTAAATGGTAATTCCTCCTGCCTTGCATTCCTGTATTTTCTGCTCCTGTTCTCCACCCCTGCATTCTGCTGCTTCTCCGCTTGTCTCCACTTCTGCCTAGTCTCCATACTGTCCGAGGGACAGACGCGCTCCGCCCTCCGATTGCTGAAGGTTATGGAAGCTCTCTGCTTCCGCTCTACTGAAACCTCCGCGCTAACCCAAAATAGAAACTCACACAATGCCTTTACAATCGGCCTACCTTGAATATAAATTGGGCTCCTGCCGTCGGGGTAGCAATTTGTTACGGTTTTCGGATGTCGCCGGTAGCTTTCCAGTGAGCTACTGCCTTCGGCCATCACCTCGCTATTATTCTCCTCTACTGTGGAGTCAGACGCACCGCAACCATATCCTCTAATGTTTTGGGCATTCATTACCTCACCTTGCGTGTACTTTAGCCTAATCGTCCCTCCCGCCGCTGCTGTACTGTCACCTCTCTCCTGATCATATCCCCTGCAGGTTGATGTGATGATTTTACCGGAGTCCGATTGAACCATGTTTGAATTTCGGAGTCTCCACTGCCTCCTGTTAATCCAGCTCACTAATCCGAGCGTTGTCATCGGTGGATTTTTCATGATCTGCCTTAATGATGTCTGCCAGCTCCTTCCACTCCCTGTTTCCTTCCACAGCTCTCCAATAACTATCAATCGTGTTGCCACGTCCTCTGCAGCCCCAATTGGCCAGCCAATCCGCTGCCTGGTTTCCTTTCCTTCGAACATGACTGATGATTCGGTAGTCAATTCGTTTAATAAGCTCGGCAATTTCCTGAACAATGCCTGCAGTCCGCTAGCTTTTGGTAACTTTCTCCCATCCCCGCCCGTTGTTGAGCCTCCTTAGCATGTCCACGGCAATCTGCGAATCACCTGTGATTTCCAGATTAGTGTAGCCATTCCTGATAGCAATTCGTAATCCTTGGTGCTGGGCCCAGACTCAGCCTCATTGTTAGTCATCTGTCCTCCCCAGTCTGCAAAAATCCACCTAACATGGTTATTGCTATCTCTGAAGATCCCCCCAAAGCCTGCTTCGCCCGGGTTCCCCTTCGAGGCCCCGTCGAAGTTAAGCTTGACAAAGTGATCTCTCGGGTATTTGAATTTGTCCGGGCTTTGAATCCGCATATCATGGCGGGCCAAACATTTAAAGTGGACCATCTCAAGTTTTAGATTGAATTTATTCAAAATTTCTTGTTCTTCCGGATTTGTCTTCCAGTCATCACTCTCCCATTTATCAACTAGGATAGTCTCTCTCATACTCTCAATCACCCGTTCCCATATTACCTCTGGTTCTTTATCAGAATTCTGAAAGACCCTCCGATTTCTCTCCTTCCAGACCATCCAGAGTATAAGGGTAGATATAAGATTCCATGCCCTCTGGACGACCCTGCAGTGAAAGGTTTCCTTGCTCCACTGAAAGACTAATTCATTAAATTCTCGAATATTAACTCCTGGTTTATTAAACATCCGTTTAGTGATCATCCAAAGTTTCTCTATGTATGGACAATTGACCAGTAAATGGTCCCTGGTCTCTTCAGCATTGTTGCATAGGTAACAGCGTGAAGGGCCATTGAAACCTTTTTTCTGAATACGATCCCAGGTAAGAATTTTATTTTTTGAGGCTAACCAAACAAAAATAGACACCTTGGGCCACCAATTACTCTCCCATATTGTTTTCCATTCCAAGTTTCTGTCATCCCTGTTTTGAGCATCCATTAGATAGTAAGCCTCTTTGGTTGTGAAGGACCCTTTCATAGAGTTTCCCCACCGGAGGATGTCGTTCCCATTACGAACTCTGATTTTCCTAAACCCCATTTCCTTCTTATAAATTTCTTGGAAATCTGAGTTAAGCTCCCGGTCCCAAACTATCGGGTCCTCCCACACTCTCCATCCCTCCGTCATTTCATTTACCTTCCAATAATCTCTTACATTAGTTCTGTTTCCTTCAATTCTATCCCAGATCTGATGGAGGTTCTGAATGCTGTTCAGTCTTTCTCGTTGTTGCCACCTATCGTCCCAGAAGCTAGCCTCTGAGCCCCCCCGGATTTCCCAGAAAGTGTGTTTTTTGATCAAGTCTCTGTTTTGACAGGCTAATTCCCAAATAGTAGAGCCTTTAGGGGTCTCTTGTTGCCTTAGAATCTCAACCGGAGAGTTTGGCATTCTGTATTTGGTCTTCCATATTGTTTTCCAGAGATCATTTCCACCGCTGAGCCAACGCCGCCACAGCTTGGCTCCCAGCACTCTATTAAGAACTTCAGGGTCCCTTAGTCCCAAACCTCCCTTCTCCTTTCTTTCTGTTAGCTTACTCGACGAGACCAGGGCCCATTTTTTCTTTTGATCAGACCCGCCCCATATGAATTTTCTTATGATTTCCCTGATTTTAGCACATACTCCAACCGGGGCAGCCATAATAGATAAAGGGTAGATAGGAATAGCCTGAAGAACCGATTTGGCTAGAACAACTCTGCCAGCAATGTTGAGAACTCTGAAGGACCAGTTTGCAACCTTGTTGCTTAATTTGTCCAAGACCCCTTGCCAGTTTCTCATCCTTTTAGATGTGAAGTCCAGCATGTTACCCAGATATTTAGTAGGTAATTCACCTCTTTTAAATCCCCAAATCCTGATAAGATGGGTTTTGACTTGTTCCATTGTGTTGAAGATGAAGATACATGACTTATCCCTGTTGATTTCCAATCCAGAAGCCTCCGTGAACATATCCAAAATTCTTCTAAGATGTTGAACTTCTCTTACCGTTGGTTCTCCAAACAACATAATATCATCAACAAATTGTTGATGAGTAAGAGGCAGGTTGTTTCCCCAAATCTGTAGTCCTTTTATCCTGTTTACTGCTCTTTCTTGTTTGATGAATCGACCAAGGCCTTCAGCGGCTAGAATAAATAGAAATGGGGACAAAGGGTCTCCCTGTCGAATACCTCTGGAGGCATTGAAAGTTTTTGAGGGGCTTCCATTAACGAGAATAGAAAAATGAGGAGAGGAAATCAGGTTATGGATCCACGCAATCCATCTTTGGTGAAAGCCAAATCTCTCCAACACGATTTCCAGATATTTCCAATTTAATCTATCATAAGCCTTGGACAGGTCCAGTTTAATCATCATGCCCTTTTGTTTTTTAACTTTTAGCGAATGGATCACCTCCTGCGTTACAACAAGGCCATCCAGACTCTGTCTGCCTTCCACAAAACTTGTTTGTTCAGCCGAGATTAAATTGTCCAAGAGGGGTTTTAATCTCTTGGCAATCAGGGATGTAATCATTTTGTAAATAACGTTGCATAGAGCTATAGGTCTAAAACCATTAGCATCTTCAAGATTGTCCCCTTTAGGAATGAGAGCATAAAAGGTTGAGTTAAGAGCAGGCCATACCTTCTAGTTTATCCTTGATTCTTCCACTAGGTCCAGTATTTCTTTACCCAAGAAATGCCAGCCTGCCTGGTAAAAATCCACTGTGAAGCCGTCCAGCCCAGGAGCTGTCCCTTTCTTCATTGCCTTCACAACTTCCTCCAGCTCTTCTAAGGTCACGACCCTCATTAGTGCTTTGTTCTGGTCCTCTGTGACCAGGCTGGGAATAGCTAAGCAGATATCATGAATGGCTCTCGTTCTATCAATTTGAGGTTCTGTTAAAATTTCCTTGTGGTGATCCACCAGGACCTGCTCAATCTCATTCTGCTCCACCACTCTTGCCCCATTTTTGTTTTTGATTGATAGGATCATGTTTCCCTGTCTATGCTTAATCATAGCCTGGTGGAAGAATTTAGTGTTTCTTTCCCCCTCCCTTAGCCACTTTATCCTTGATTTTTGGCGCCACAAGATCTCCTCTTGCTTTCGTCTCTCCTCCAATCTTCCAAGGATTACCCCCTCCCTGTTGATGCTTTCCTCTGTTCTTCCTTCCAAAATTATCTTCTGCTGAAGATCCTCCATTTCCCCTTCTAGTTTTTGTTTATCTTCCAGAATGTTGCCAAATTCCTCCTTGTTCCATTTTTTTATTTTACCTTTCAGCTCTTTCAATTTTAGCTGGAACGTGTGCATTTTACATCTGCCCTGACTCGTACATTGTTTCCACCAGCCCTCTACTTTCTTGATGAAATTAGGGTCCCTCAACCAGAAAGCTTCAAATCTGAAAGGCCTTTTCCCCTGAAACCTCTTAATATCAACCTCTAATCGAATCGGCCAGTGGTCAGATCCCAAAGATGGAATGATCTTGGCCTCCACAAAAACATCTTTGTTCATGATGGCTTCAGAAACTAGGAATCTATCCAATCTAGATGCAATTTGGTTTTTTCCTCCCCTTCCGTTGTTCCATGTGTAGGTCCCATTAATGGTCTGGATATCAACAAGCCTAAGTTCCTCTATCATATCGTTGAAACTGTCCATGAAGTGGTCCATCCTCCTAATCCCTCCTTTTTTCTCTTCCAGGGATCTGATCAAGTTGAAGTCTCCACCAATGATCCAAGCAGCTTCAGGGTAAAGTCTGCGGACAGATTTGAAACTGTTTATGAACTACTCCTTCTTCCCAGGAGAAGGGGGGCCGTAGACCCCAGAAATAACCACATGTTGTTTGGTTCCTACAATCCTACCCAGCCCAGTAATGGTTCCGCACATACTGGTCCAGTTATCTAAGATGATTTCATTAGGATTCCACAGGACTGCAATACCTCCTGCAGAACCGATTGCATCTTGCCCAATCACTTGATATTGTAGTCTGCTTTTTTCTATTATTTCTTCAAGCTGTTGAACCAAGATCTTTGTTTCCTGCAAGATCATAATACTAGGTTTCTCTTTTTTCAACTTATCCTTCATATACCTTTGTTTACCTCTACTGTTCAAACCCCTAATATTCCAACTGATAACTATCATTTAAAACTTTTTGTATGAGGGGAAGAATACCTCCGACAGAGGTATCACCTTACCTGAGTTTATCAATACTTCTCCCACCGTCTGGATAGTTTCACTCATTGGTTTCCGACCTCTTTTTCTGCTGTTTTTGCCAGAGCTGCCCATTCCTTTATCTTCATTGCCCTGCTCACTTTCTATCATAGCTGGTTTGTCTGGGGATTCTCCTTTTTTCTCCTTGTATTTTTGAAAGACTTCCTTATATAGCTGTTTTTGTTTTTCAAGTATGAACCTGCTGTCCAGATACTTCCATTCCTGGAGTAGCCTTCTCATGATTTTCTCCTCTTCTGCTTCATTTTCAGGCGGGTTTTCCACTTCCATCTGAGATTCCAGTTCTGTTTCTATTGACTTCTCCTCCGGTTTTTCTCTGCTTGTTTTGCTTAAATTTGTTTCTTTTCCTTTCTCCTCTCCAGCTATTTCCATGGGCGTGTCCTCTGGGTCCTCATCGTCTTCCAGGTTTACTTCATATTCTTCATTTTCGCTATGCAGTGCCTGAAATTTGTTTTGATTACTTGTTTGGCTGGGTTTCTTCTGAGATTGAGTCTTTGGTCCCTCTTTATTCTGCTTCTTCTTCCTTACTACCTGCTGAAAGCCTCTCTCCGGATCCTCCATTCTCTCAGTACTTCTCTGTTGATTCGCCTGGCTTTTCTTGGACTCTTCCTCTTTATTCAGCGGGCATCGCTTGTATAAATGGCCATATTCATGGCAAATGCGGCATCGGAAAGGAATATGTTCGTAATCATTTGGTTGCTTCCAGATTGCATCATGATACTTTACTTCGACATTTTCCGGGAGAGGATCTGCCAGATTTATGTAAACACAGATTCTCGCATAAGCATTGTATTTACCTCGTTTCGTAGCCTCTGCAATTTTAACAAAGCTCCCAATCGTGTTGCCTATTCCCTCCAGAATTTCAGGGTCCCAGAACTCATCAGGAAGCCCAAACAGTCTGACCCAGACTGGTGCATCAAGCATTTTTTCCTTTTCGGGGTTGTATCTCTCTTCCCAATATTTCATGAACAGGCCTGCATTGTTCAAGAAATATGGTCCCTCCTCAAAGATCCTATTCTTATCTTCCAGGTTGGAAAAGATTGCTGTGAAAAAGCCTTGGGCTCCAAGTTTGAGATCTACCTGTCCCCTAGGTCTCCATCTCTGGTCAATCCATCTGTAGAGTTCCCGCTCAGAAGGCCAATACCCAACAAACCTACATATTAAGGCATGGTCTCTCATGTAGCAGTTATATTCCTCCAATTTGTTGTTGGGAACGACATACCTTGGCTGTTTTTGAGCCCTAGGTAGGCATTTTCCTCTCATTCTTTTCTGCCACAGGTTGCCCATTACTGGGGCATGACTTTCCTTCTCAGTATGCTGTTCTCCTCCTGTGCTCGTCTCGCCTATTACCACGTTTTTGAAGGAGGGGATCTCTTCCCCCCCCCCCTTGGCTCTCCCATTTCGCTCAGGGCGTTATCTGGGATTTAAAATCCCGTTTGTTGTTGAGATCTCCTAAAATAGCCCTTGCCTGCAACCTGGGATTCACTGACAAACTGCAGCCCCGCTGCCCTCCTCTCCGCTCCGACCTGACTGCTGTAACGGGTCCTCCCGCATTCGACGCTGGCCCGTTCCGTCAGCTATGCCTCTGCAACCCTGCAAACCCGTTTTTCAGTAAAAGTGTCTTTTTTAATAATATAAAAGTTATAATTTTATATTTATATTAAGTAATGCTATTTTAATAATATATGATAATGGTAGATTCCTTACATACTAGCAAAAGTGTTTTTATTTTATTTATTTTATTTTTTATTTATTTATTTATTTATAATAATATAAAAAGTTATAATTTTATTTTATATTAAGGAAAGCGTGTTTGTTTTTTAGTAATCTAAAAAATTATATAATTCCGTTTTAATATTTATGATAAGTGTAGAATCATTATATACTCACGAAAGCGTTCTTTTAATAACATATACTAAAGAAAGCGTTTTTTTAATACATAAAAATATATAGCTTTATTTTCATATTTATGATAACTACAAAACCTTTATACAGTGGAAAAGTGATTTTTTAAATAACGTAAAAATTTATAACTTTAAATATTTATAATAAATATAAAATATAAGGCAAAACGTTTATTTATTTATTTTTTAAATATAAATCTTATAATTTTACTTTAATATTTATAATAAGGGTAACTCTATATATGTTGGAGATATATCTTGGAGGTATGGAAGCCTCTAATTTTTGATGCAATTTATATCTACCTCTATGTTAGGGTTTTTTTATAGTAGATTTTGAAAACCTTGAAAGCAGATAATGTATTTTAGATTCTGGCCCTTGGTTTTGGGGAAAATCAGGCCTATTCGTGAGGCCATGGAACCCATCATTCGAACCCTCAATAACAATCATAACCTCAACACCAATTTGGGTGAGATTGCCAAACCTACTCTTGCATCTCTGGAATTTCTCTTCGCTAAAAGCCATTTGAAATGCAATTGGGAAATTTCACTGCAGGTGCTTAGAAACAGAGGAATATGCCAGAACCACCTATGCAAGCATCTGTGTGGAAATGGACTTTAGCGCCGGATTCCCAGCTGAAATACACCTAACAAGTAAAGACTATGTGTGGAACCAAAAACTCGATTATGAAAGTGTCATCTTCAGATGTCGATCTTGCTTTGAGACAAACCACATAGCTAAAAACTGCCCAAAAGCCTCCCAGAAATATTCTGCTAGAAAAAATCACCACAGGTCTACATGGTGGGAAGGAGCACAAAAAGAACACTACACTGTCATCAAAGAAAAATACTCTCGAGAAAACTCTGAATCACAAGAAATCGGGCAAGAAAGAAATAACTCTCAAGACAAGCAAGGGGAAAGCTCCGCCCAACAACAAAAGAGTAAACTCGACAACCCCTCAAGCATCAACAGTTATGAGAATTCGAATACCGCACAAATTAAATCTTCATTTAACAGCAAAGCAGATCTCCTAGACCAAACTTCTTCTCTAACTATCTTCAAAAGGACGAACACAATAGATCGTGAAACTAAGACACCAATGTCCCAAGAACCATAAGAGATGAAGGAGATGCAAGATAAAGAAAGTTGGAAGACCGTAGAGAAAAAAAAGAAAGCTACAACACCAACCTCGCTAAGAAAGAGGAGGAGCCAGACAATTAGAAACTAAGAAAATTATAGGTCCGATAGACCAATTTGGTCTCAGTGGACGTTAACCACCACCACCACCATAAAGTGGGAAACATGTTTGAGCGATTTAATTTAAGGAATTTTCCTTAGGAGTTGTCTATAATGCAACTTTTTGGAGATTCCGGTGACAGAATCTGGCAGAAGAAATTGAGGTTAAATCTTAATTTGTTGCAGTTAAAATGGTTTTTTAACTGCATATTTGGATTCAGCACCCTGAAAAACCCCTGGGATGCTTTGATTGTGCAGAAACTAGCTATCAAACTTGCGATTCCAATAAATTGTTACCGGATTTTGACAGGAAAAACCCACCTGAAAAGCTTCCAAAAAGTCGCATTATAGACAACTACTTTTCCTTAAATCAAATAAAATTAACACAAATTCATATTACCGAAATGATCTTAGTAAACCTTGTATATACCCTTAACTTAAAAAATTATATATATTAAAAATTAAAATATGTAAATAATATATCTTTCAATATTCTTTATTTGCATAACAAATTCCGTCAAAGTTATGTCATGGACATCCACCTGGTCCACACCACTCCATCATAATAGTCTATTAATTAAATACACAAAGTAGACCCATTCAGGATACATGCAACAAAGACATTAGAGAAAGTTATGAGAACATGTTAGCATCAGTTTCTTGGCATTGTTTTTTAGCGAAGGGATTGTTGGAAGGTTGGAGTAAGAGATTGCAGCTCATCATCAATTTGAATCGGAAAAGAAAAATAGAAAACTAATAATCTCATAAACTAAAATATCATTTCCTTTCAACAAATTATTTTATTTTCAAGATCCAATAAACTAAAAATAACCTAAGGAACAAGTAGGGAGATGGTAATAAATTCACACAATACCAGACAAAACATGGAGATGATAATAAATTCACACAATACAAGACAACCATAAAACCACAAGATGTGGACAAAACGAGTGCTTCCTCGCAATAATAAAACTCGATCATTACCAAACGAAGCAATAAATTCCTTTGATCCCTAAGAAGATTGGGCCTTGTCCTTTACACAGTAGGTTGGACGTCGTCCATCTTATCACTCGTTTGTTTGTCGGAGGTCGAAGTGAAACAGCTCCTGCGGAAGTTCTCACAGCTGACTGATACTTCGACGAAACTTGTTTATATCTCACAGCTGACTGATACTTCGACGAAACTTGTTTATATCTCACAGCTTTCCTCCTGGTTCAGCAGGTGGTGGTGGTGCTGCTGCTTGGATCGATGGCCGACATAGGCGTGGGGAATAAGAGGAAGAAAATCATTATTGACACTGACCCTGGCATAGGTAATCCTCTTCCAAGAAAATTTGAGGGGTAATATTGTTTTTCCAAAAAAATTAGCTAAAAGATTGCCCAAAAGTTATTTTATCCCAAAGATCAAATTTTATGTTCTTAAAAATCATATTTTTCTTAATGGAGAATATATAAAATTATTATAAATTTAAATAATTTTACAAAAATACAACTAAACATGACATATTTGCATATTAAGTTGCGAGGGACCCGTAAAATTATAGTAAAATTAGCCAAAGTTTTTAAGCTTTAACATTAAAGTTTTCCGCAATCCTCTTCTCCTTCAAATATCCAATTGATATTCATGTGCTGCACTTTCAACTGGATTAAGTAAAGTTTGATTGTTTTTCAAGCTTCCACCCTCTTTTGTTAAACTGTTAACAGCAGTATATGAAATCGAAATCTCTCGATTTCAAGGATTCTCTCTTACAATTATGGACTACAAGCATTTGATGCCCATAGCTTTATCGAAATAGAAAAAACTGGGGCAAAAAGAGTCGATAATATTTTTGTTTATAATTACTCTTTGACGTCCTTTAGACCTGACTGGTCTCCAGCATCATCTCTTGCTTTAGAATCAAAATTTGAAATTCAATTTAATTAGAGATTTATTAAAAGATGTTTGGGTTCCAGATCTGGTTTCTGTAGTTGAACACCTCAGTTAATGTGCAAGGGTCCTCCCCTTGTCAAAGCTAAGCAGATACCGTTCTACTTTCTCTCGATTCGCATTAAATGATTAAGAACTAGGTGACTATCATATATATTCTGAATGGTAGTTGTGAAGAAATATAGTAGGCCAGACTTGAAGTGCAGGGTCTTTATCAAATGTGAAGGTCTGTTTAGAATGGAAGATGTAATTGTTGACGCTATTCATATTAATTAAAGGAGTTAAAAATTATTTTTTGACAAGTAAATTTTATGCCCCTCTTCTTGGGTGTAGCACACTCTCCCACTCCATTAGACTCTATAAGCGGAATGGGAGATGTTACTTTGCCCTAACCTGATTTCCATGGTCTTGCTATGGAAGTGAGGTTACAAAATTTCCTTTTCCCCCAAAGTTATCGGAATTAAGTTTTGGGTTACACTATCGCGTTCAGCTCATCGAGAGTTTTCCATCAATATAAACTTGATCAAAATTCGAGTTACAAATCAAAAGTTATGGCCATTTAAAGTTTCGGCCCCATGACCCTACCATGTTAGCAATGCTACCACATGGTGCTTAACATGCAGCGCATGTGGCTCTACCATATTAGCCTCAGCCTCTATGCGAGTGCCATGCAGACTCGGGTTGTGCCACATCATCGTGCCTCGCCCCTTCACATCGGAACGCAAATTATATGTTGTTTGATAGCAAGTTCTTCTGTCTCGCGACTCTCGTCTCTCAAGACTGTAGCATGTCAACACCTACTCTCCATACACTGGTGCATGAATGGGAAAGTCAATGTTAACTACTGGCGGGTCTTTTCGTTCCTCGGCTCTATCAATCGTGGTGTGACCACTCAAACTAGTAGGCGTCCTAGGAGGGGATCCTAAAGGACAACTACTAAGTCAAGGGCAACAATGGAGTGATAGCCCACTATCATCTCGGCTAAGGCTCCCTTCTCTTTACAAACTTTCACCGATGGGAGGAGACCTGATATCAAGAGAAATCACTAGAGGAATAGGTCAATAAGGGGATGAGGAGTGATTCCTAAGGCCTATTCACAAGAGAGACTCAATTATATGGCTTTCTTGCTTGAGAAGCAAGGTGATGGGCTCTCTAGGAAGGGCTAGAAGGATTCTCAAGACTAGGGATGGGAATATATTTTGTAAAGATGATTCCTAGACCTAGAGGTGCTTATGGATAATTGGTCTTTGTATGATCTTTGTGGAATTGGAGTTGTTTGGTTGGGGGACCACACGAGACCAAGTGGACCCAGAACTAAGTTAGGCAAGTGGAATTGATCACTTAAGGAGGGGCTTGACCTAATTGTGGAAAAGAATAGGATTAATGGACAAATCTTCTTTGGATAGAATACAATGATCCAAATGAGGTCACTAGCCAAGGGAAATATAGGGCAAGTGACGATCCTTGGGCTAGTGCTTGCAATATCTTGAGATCCCACTGTCGGGAATTCGTGAAATTTGGAGGGCCTCTAGAGAAATCCCCAACACAGAAATGGGCAAGAGATCGAAGTCTTTTGATGGCTAGAATGTGAGATAAGTGATGCCCTAGATGACCTATGGAAAGTAGGCTTAGAAAGAGAAGGAGAGGTGAGAGAAATAAGCTTTGAAAGTGATCACTTGTGGAGGATTAGTGCCTTGTCCTTTGGGAGAGATGGAGTCAAGGAGAATTTATCGTTTGGAAAGGATTCCCCCAGTCAAGGAAGCCTTCAAACAACGTCGCATGGCATTAGGGCATGAGAGCAGCTACTTCAAGGGCTTTATACTTTGTTTTGCAATAATTGATGACTTATCGAGATGTTTTCAGCATAAATTATCTCTGGGAACATTCACCCATTCATACATGGCCCATGACATGATGCAACGCTATAAAATATCACAATTCCCACCAATTCATATAGAAAGCAATAAATTTCAGTCTTGTATAGCAAAAATCCCAACAACAAAAGTAAATAACAAGAATAAGCATGAAAAGAGCACTTACATGTACAAAAGAATATATCCAATTGTCAAATTATGCCAATAATGAAGCTCCAAGACAAGAGAGAGATATCCAGTTCCACACATCAAAATTCATCCATATCATCCAAATTCGTCCTCCAAAAGGGATAGCAAAAATCTCACAAGAGCTAATAATCCGATGTAAGTGATGATGATGAAAATGAATCGTCTCACTTCTATTTATACAATCCTCTAAGGGATTCAAATGGCCTAATTTGGACTAATAGTGCCCCTAAAATAAAATAATGTGCATAGTAACGATACTTTTGGTGACAAGCCCACCAAAATAGCTCAATAAAACAAGAATAAGCCTCTCAAGAGGGAAGAATGATCAATATAGTGAGTCGTTGGGCCTTTGAGGAGGCCTAATTGTTGAAATTTGGTATCGGAGGGCAGGTGGTTCCCTTAGGCTTTGATTTTTGGCCTAGGGAAAAGTGTCCAAAAGATTTTAATTTTTCTCCTAAAGTGACTTTATAATTTTTTATAAAGTTAAA
>APFE030948861.1:0-55047 GCA_000404065.3 Pinus taeda | reverse complement strand
CGAGTCACTCAATGACTCGGTCGGGTCATTGCTGACTCGGCCGACCCGGCCGGGTCCGCTAAAAAACGGTGCAATCTTTTATGAGTATTCCTGGACTGTATTTCTGGGTTGTTCTATTACTTTATCACTGTGTATCTCTTAATAATAGTTTAATATGAAGACTATAAACCACCCAGGTTACAACGATACGAATCATGACATTGTTTTACAACATTTCTAAGTATTGTTCACCACTCTAATCGCTGGTCTGAAGTCTAGTACTACACAGTACACACATCCCACTGTCTGTTATTACATATAACCAACAACTAAAGATTACACCTTCAGCAGTATGCACATTATGCACTTGACAAGATAGTTGACCTGAAGACTCATTGGAACTCAGTTAAAACAAAGAAATATTTGTTGCAAATTGGGAATATTCTAGTTGGAGACATTACATTCATAACTTTGATTTCCAGCAACTCTCATTAGGGAAGCCTCCCTTGAGCCAAAGGAGAGCTGGCTTGAAGAGCAGAGGAGGGATGGCAAGGTGACAATGGCTAACCTTGTAGTGACCCAAATCTATCATTTCAGTGCTTGGGGTTTTTATACATTCAGGATGACAGACTGAGCAATAACATCATCAGCCCAAAACTATTTCAATTCGAAGAAAGGATATTGCAATTATCTCATCCAAAGATGGAAAAATCATTTAATCTGTTGAGGTCTCTCTTCGTCAAATGTATCTTGCTGATATCTCATACATGATAGGTAGGCTTTTAAATTTTAGGTCAAATCTATGCTCCGTATCTCAACTTGTATTAGACCAAAAAACTTAAGCTTAGACCTATAATCTTGCTCCCACATTTATACATCTTCACAAATGTCATAAGCTCATACCTAATATCATCACAAGTAGAATTGTCTTGTTAATTCGGCTTTGATATCACAACACATACATTCTTTCTAGCTATATGTATAATGTCCCCGACCACATAGGAAGCTTATGATGTAGTCCACTAGTCTAATGTGTTCCCATAGGCTAAAGAGGGGAAATATTTAATAAAGGGGACTTAAATTGCCCAAGGAAAACATTATAAAGTCTAAAAAGGAGAAAGGGTGATACAATGGATTGGTTCATGAGCCTACTTTGATCATATGTTGTCTTCCATCTATATTATAATGTTGTGTTTGGAAACATGAATGAAAATCTTTAAAATTATGTTTAAAATCTTCAAAATTATGTTTTTTTTTTATTCAAAAACTAAATATTTAATGTATTTTACAAGAACGAGTCATTGAAAACGAGTCGGCCGAGTCATTACCGTTTCGGAGTCGGAGTCGGAGTCATTGCTCGGCCGAGTCAGAGTCGGAGTCGGAGTCTTAAAACATTGGATTCAACAGAGTGAGGTGACATGGGGCTAGTGGTAGAAAAACTATCAACTCCAAGAGTTCCTATTTCAGTATTTTGCTTTGCTTTCTTGGCATTATGCTGATCTAACATCTCAAGAGCCAAGGTTGCTTGGTATTTGACATTATCGTCAACCTTGCCACAAAGACCTATATCATGGCCAGGTATTTGTGCAAGGTGGAACTTGAATCTATAAATGCCTCCACTACATTCCCTTTTGCAAAATTTACAAAGGAGCTTGGGGTGTCTAGGAATCTTGTCACAATAAGCCCAAGCAAAGTCCTTCTCTCTCGGCATTGTTGTTTCTTTGAACTTGTGTTTAATTTGTGGCTTCTGTTAAGATTTGGAGTTTGGAGTCGTTTAATTTGTGGCTCCTGTGAAAGACAACAAAAAATCAAATTTAAAAATGATCCAAAATTTAAAATATGCTAGAAATCTAAAAAATTAAATGAAGACATATGTCAGTAAACAACAGTCAACTAAACATATGGCATATATATTATAGAGATTATGCAAAAGGCGAGTGAGGATCATTGTTATGGAGCAGTATTCTAAGGTACTAGGAGTCTAGGAGATAGATAGATCATACGATCATAGGTGTGACTCTGTGAGGATCACTGTTATAAAAACAGGGACAATTCTAAAGACAGGCTATGGGTAGAGACCAGTTTTCAAATGCAAACTTTCAAGCTATCTCTGATGCCAGATGCAAGACAGAAGAATTTTCTTTCTCTTTGTTGTTAGGAAGAGAATTAGCTCTAGAAACTGCATTGCTATGGACTTTCCTTGTTTTAGTATTTCTAATTTTCTCCAACTAATGAATTTCTCTTGCCCCATTGTGACCAAAATTGCATTTTTCTTGATTGCCCATACCCTGCATTCTGTCTTTGAAGTTGCATTCTTGAAGATGCTTGTTGAAAGGCTAAAATTTAAAATTAACTTTAGTGCCTGTCCATTTCTATTTGTCATTTGTTACCTCTTATGACATGCTTCTTTCTGGTTGAAGTTTAAAACTTTAATGGAAAAGCTCAGAAGCCAAGGCTTTCAATTTTTAATTTTTTTGTTCCAGCAAGCACTTATATGCTCAATTGGTTGATGACTCAACAAAGGAGACAATGGCTTTTGCATCCACTACGCAGGAATCTATACATGGTAATCAACCATGCAATACTGTTGTGAGTATTCTTGTCATTCTTACGGTAGATCCATATCTATGACAAGATTTCCTCATAATTGTTTCTTGAATTTTCTCTTGATCAAATGGTGCTAGGCTTTTCAATGGATGGGTCACTGTCCAGACATGCCAACAATGTAGGAAAAAAAGTTTAAATTAACAGTGATTAAGAACATTGAGAAGATGCCTAATATCATATGCCCTAGAAATTCATATTCTACCTTAGAGGTAGCCAACAAGCTTTTGTTGCTTCGTTCAACAAATAAATGCTTCAGGATTTACATTTTAGAGAGGCCGACACATCTTAAGAAGGATCTGACCGAGTGTCAACCTTCAACATGGTGTTGTGACCTTTGATTGGGTTTCATTACAGTGGCCAGGTAGATCGATACACCGACACTTCAGTGCCACAGATCAACTTCAAAAGTGACTCCACAATGCTAGAATATCATGTTACAACCTTGTACTGGTTGGCACGTCGCACAATACAATTGGTTCGTCACGACAAAGGGGATGATAACACTCAAATATTCATTATGCTGTGTATTCTATCATGTATTTAGAGCATTATAACCCAACATTCTTTCAAATATGTCCATTACAAACTGATGGAAACGTTCCAATGCAGTCCAACCACACGAAGACATTCTCAGAACAACACTTACAACCATGTCTTTCTCTAAAGTTTAAACAAAAGGTAGCTCACACAATTGTGTTGAAGAACATGTCCAACACTGGAGATCAAGAAAAGATCGCTAAATGAAGGCCAATTAGGAGGATTCTCAGTGTTCACAGTCTCACACGTATTCTTGCAACCATTTATCATTTAGGGATCCTTGATATGAAGATAATAACAACACATTCCTGGGATCATCTATCCTTTCACGAACCTTGGATAATAACAAAACTTGTTTGTGAGTCATGGACATTGGAAGCGCTAGAGTCTGCGGCGTTGACGGCTCTATGGCGTAATGGAATGGCTGCGCGTTGAACTAGAATGGCTGGTTGTCTGCGGTTATGGAACTGGAATGGTTGTGTGAGTCTGCGCATGAGGTAAGATATATTAATAATAACGACAACCTAAAGTTCTGAACCCCGTAAACCTAAACAGAAATATGGCTGGACGTAGAACTGAAATTTGGCGGGACTCGGGAAAGCGGCAATAATCGGGTAAATCGCCAGACTCGCAAATCAAACTCGCGTTGACCACGAGTCAAACTCAGTCAATGCGATTTGACTAGCAGAGTTTCAAATCGGATCTTTTCACCGCCGACCAGACTATGACTCGCGATTAATCGCCAAAATCGGCGATTCCTGTTTCACTGCTTTAAATAAAAGCAAGTCGAATTCATTTGGAGCACTTCATCTCACACAAGTTCGATATCTCTAAGGAAGCTAGGAATTCTGAAGTCTGAAGCCGGGAAGCCAAAAGAAGTGCGAGTTGGGTGGAATCTAAGGAGAAGAAGAAAATCAAAATTTTGGTTCCTCTCTCTCTTTGTTTCATGCCCTAGATTGAGAGATCCAAGTCTTCCAAGTTTCACTGATGCCGAAAGTTGCTACCTAGTCGAAGCTGCTGGAAAGAGGTCAAAGATCTAGGAGGTTGACTTGGTGTGGACAGAAGTTTGGTCTTTGTCTAGGGTGAAGAGTCTCAAAGAATACTATTGAAAGGAAGAATTTTCTTCACTGGGTTTTCCCCTAGCATAGTACCTACATCTGATGTCCATTGTTTTATGTGCTTTCTCTTTGGTAATTGCTTGATGAACTAAAGAGAAGAAGATATAAAGAATCGCAATAACAAATCAAGAACATCACAAGTAATTATTAAGAATAAGAAAATATTTCTGCCTTTCTGATTTTTCTAACAATTTTCAGTTGTTAAAGATCAGACTTAGTCATAAGTGTTTATGCTCATAAAAATCAAATTGAATTTGTCGAGTTTAAAATGTGTTACTTGTAATGTTTTTATAGGAGACAAAAAGCAGAGTATTGCCTAATGTCTGATGAAATTCCCACAAGACAAAACTAGATTGTAGATGAATTTTCTACATGCTATCAAAGCCAAGTGATAAAAAACAGCGAAGAAAATTGACCAAACAACAAACTAAACAGGGATTTGTGGTTGAGAGGCAGTTGGTGTCTACCGTTGGACATATTAAAGGTGTGTGCTAGTGAGCAAGACAATGACAACAAGGTTGAAGATAAAGGACAGGCTAAATGGGGTTGGTGACTTTAAGGAGAGGTTTTTGTTGGTGCTTCAGGAATTTGAACTGTGGGATATTGTTGAGAATGCAGTAATTCTTCACACTAATCCAACACAATTGGTTGATTTTAACAAGAGGAATGTTAAAGCCAAGAGGCTCCTTGTAGATGATATCAAAGACCACCTTATTCCCCATATTCCATGGAAGACTTATGCCTTTGAGATGTGGGAAGCCTTAATCAAGTTTGTCCAAAGCACCAATAAGAATCAAAAGATGTTGTTGCGGTAAAAATTAAAGCAAACCAAGATGACCAAAACCAACATTGTTTCCTCATACCTCACCAAGGTCACTTAAGAGATGAGTTGGCAACCATGGGAGAAAGCATCTATGGTGAGCAGTTGGTTAGATTAGCTATGAGTGGTTTTTCTAAAGAGTGGGATGCCATCAATTATGGGTTAGATGTCGTGGGAAACTTCTACATTTGGGAAGAATGTGGGATGATTTCCACTAAGAGAAGATAAGGCAAAATGCCAAGAGTGGTGTGCAACATAGTGGGGAAGAAGGAAAAAATGTTTCTCTTGCGACAAAGGGCAAAGGTAAAGTAAATGGAAGTGGGGGATCTACTTCTGTGAAGGACATGAACAAAGTGAAATGCTTTGCATGTCATAAGATTGGTCACTGCGCAAGATAATGTCCATACAAGAAGAACAAGAAAGACGATTTGGAAGCAATAGTAGCATTAACTAAGATTGATGACTTTGCTGAGAAATTTGAGAAAAAGTTTGCTCTTATTGCCTATATTTTGGCCAATAGTATTGTTGTGTATGAGGACAGTGGGTTGTGGCTAATGGATAGTAGAGCATCTAGTCACATGATGGGAATGAGGTTAGTGTTCCGTAGTATTTCAGAGACAGTCTCAAACTTCCATGTGAGTGGTGGAGCTAGCACCACACATGCAGTAAAGGGGATTGGATGTGTTAGATTCCCACTACAGTCAAGAGGATTTCTAGAGGTGACAGAGATGATATTTTTCCAAGGTTGATGGTACATGTACTCTCGATATTAGCCTTGGAGGATGATGGATATATTGTTTTGTTTCAGGATGGATAGGTGCTTCTATGTTCAAAGGGAGTGTCCTTGGACGTGTTGACCATGCCGCCTACACCTACCTACAAGTTAGTGAGAAAATCCTTCATCCCCACAAGGTGTGGTTAATGGCAAGGAACTCATAGAAGGGGTTGTCAAACTAATCCTAACTCTCTCTATTTGAGCTATATCCTAGGTTACCTAAGGGGGTTGGTCCCTAATGAAAAGTTAAGTGAAAAAGGATGTGAGTTTCTAGGAGAATTGTTAGAGTTAAATAGATTATCTATTTAAGATTTATAAGCAAAAACCTTTGAAACCGGATTCACTCTTAGAGGGCCACGTGTTTGAATCTGTCCAATCCGATAAGATTCGACCTAAATCGTGTCTGGATTTCGTGACACGTCATGTCCGGATTTCCGTGACACATCGTGTCCGATTGGGACACAATCAAATCTGGATCGTGTCCCCAAATTCGGACACGAATCCGGAATTCTGGGACCCGCGCGGCCAATAAAGGGCGGAAATGACTTTTTTTCATCATTTGTTGTCATTTCTTTTGCAATAGTTGAATTGTGGGTTTGCTGTGAGGAGTTTGGAGCAAGGAGGCAAGGATTTGGAGCGTTTTCAAGGAGATTCAAGCAACAGGTAAGTGCATTTCCTCTCTATTTTTTGCATTTGTATTACAGCAGTTTGTATATGCATTTCTTTTACAAATTTGTGCATGTTTTTTTTTTTTACAATATTCATGGCTCAATCAAGGACAACAGGTAAGGGGCAAAGGAAGGGGAAGAATGTCCCCATTGGAGATGCCCCTCCTCCCCTAATTTCATCAGAGCCTGTCGCAAGTAATGCTGAGGAAAGAATTCCTCCTAAAGGTAACATTGAGAAATATTTGTTGTGGAAATATGTCACAAGAGAGGATGGGACAAGCAGCAAGGTGAAAGGAGGAAGCAATGTGAATTGGAGATGCAACTTTTGCCACAGTACTTTCACAAGCACATATTTTCGTGTGAAAGGCCATTTGTTGGCTTTACCAGGTTGTAGAGTTGGAGCTTGTACACAAGTTCCTTTACAAAAGAAGAAAGAAATGGAAAAAGAGTTCATTGTTGGTATGGAAAATGTGGCTGCAAAATCAAAAAAACCAAGAATGATGACCCCCTTCCATTTTTGAGGAAAGGCAGCAACAAATTTCCATTTGAGAGTTCTAGTGGGGGACAAGCAGCAAAAGGAAAGGCAATTTCACTTGGTCCAATAAACAAGATTTTTCAAAAAGAAAAACGAGAAGAGTTTGATCTCACCATTGTCTTTTTTCTCTATCAAAAGTTCATATCTTTTAATGTTGCACGTTCACCTCTATTTATTGCAATGTGTCGAGCTCTAACTCATGGGGCTCCATCATGCTATGTGCCTCCTAGTTCAGAGAAGCAGAGAACCACATTGTTGACGAAGACAAAAAAAGAGGTGCAAAAAATGCTTGAGCCTATTAAAGCATCATGGCCAACATTTTGGGTTAGCATTGTTTCTGATGGATGGAAAGATCCAGCACGGCACACACTAATCAACTTCATGGTGTCTTCCTTGAATGGTCCAGTTTTCTTGAAAGCAGTGGATACACTTGGAGAATACAAGGATGCACAATATATGGGTGAGTTGTTTATTAAAGTTATTGAAGACGTAGGTGTTGATTCTTGTGTACAAATCATTACAGATAATGCACCTGTTTGCAAGACTGCTGGCATGATTGTGGAAGCCACATGTCCACAAGTGTTTTGGACACCTTGCATTGTCCATTCATTGAACTTAGCACTGAAATCCATTGCTTCTGATGTGCTTTGGATTGGTAACATTATTGAGGATGCATGGCATATCCGTAACTTTGTACAAAATCATACAAATGCCCTCACTATCTACAAGGAGTACACCAAGCTATCATTGTTGAAAATTGTGGAGACACGGTTTGCCTCTTTATTCATCATGTTGAAGAGGTTGAGGGAGGTCAAGACCGCTCTTGGGGCCATGGTTATTTCAAAGTTTTGGTCTTTTTGGAGAAAGACAGATCAAGTAGCCTTTAAAAGAGTGAAGGACACAGACAAACCCATCCTAGGAGAGGTTTATGAGGAATGGAATTCCATTATTGAGTCTGTGAGGAGCATTATTCTATAGAGTGAGTGCCCCGAGTATGAGACATCACTAGAGGCCTTCTGTGGTACTATACAAGATATTCTTGTCAGTAGATGGGACAAGAATTGCACACCCTTACATTGTTTGGCTCACTCATTGAACCCAAAATACTACATCCATGAGTGGCTGAATGGTGGACCTTCCCGCAGATTCGCTCCTCACATGGATGGTGAAATCTCACAGGGGAGGAAAGATGCATTCAGGTGGGCTTTTCAGGATAGAGCATTGCTTGATGAGGTGGAGGATGCCTTTGCAGAGTTTTCCACTGGCACTGGTCGATTTGCTGGATATGATGTGATTAGAGACAAGGGGGCTAAGAAGCCCTATTCATGGTGGGCAAATCATGGGGCAAAAAGCCCTCCTCTACAGCAATTAGCCATGAGGCTCCTCTCTCAGGTGACTTCATTCTCTTGTTGCGAGAGGAATTGGAGCACATATGGGAATTCGTATAGTGTTAAGAAGAGAAAGCTTGAGTAGTCCAGGGTAGAGACAATGGTGTATGTGCACACCAACCTTCATCTTATTTACAAGCAGAGGAAAGAGTGGCTAAAGGGAAAGACAAAGATGTGTGATGTCTTTCTTGATGATATGGGTCTGGGCAGCAGTGTTGAGTTGGCATTGGCCAACATGGATCTCAATGATCCAATGCTACAGCCTATTAGATTTGATGATTGTGATACTATAGAGGGGTCATCCTCCACACGAGTAGATGCAGAGACAACTTTGGATACAGGGGAGGAGGGGGGTGCAAAGGAGAGCAGTGGTGACCATGATGATGAGGACAGTGATGTTGATTTTGATGATGACTATGAGGATTGATAACTCATGAGTCATGGGCTACCTATTGCCTTGAGGCTTGTATACCTGTAGTTGTTTTGTATTTTCTATTTCTATTTGCCATTGGCATTGCACTACCTATGTAACACATTTTGATTTTGATGACTTAATGAGAAAACTGCAGCTGTCAGTGTCTTTATCTTACTATCTTGTCTTTCTCCTATTGGATCATTGATGAATTGAATATGTATTATGAATTTAGAATTTATGATTCATTGATTTATCATTTATGTGACATGTATTTGAATTTTGTATGTACTATGCATGCTACAATGTTACTTACTTTGTAAACAGTAAAAATTACATCTAGATGAAGATCTATGTTTGAAATCAATGAATTTCTATCATTAATGAGAATTTGTATAAAAAATATCTAATTTTTAATATATATATATATATATAGAGAGAGAGAGAGAGATAACGTATCTAAACATGTCCTGTTCTGGGGGATCAACGTGTCTGAATCCGACACTTGAATCCCCGTATCCGATGAATCTCGAATCCATGTGTCAAGTTACTTAGGCAAAAATTGATATGAGCAATAACCATGATAAGATAAGCATGAAATACATAAACAACCAATGCCTTCCAAGTATTTGATCTTTAAGAAATGAAATTGTGTTTTGCTTGAAATGAAGTGAAATGCTTTCAAATGGAAAGCCAAAATAACCCTAAAAAGTGAAACAATAAATTGTTAGCACAAGATATTATAAATGTTTTCAATATTAATAAGTCTACAAATCAAAGCATGGTAACTATCTTGCTCAAAACGATACAAAAAGAACTCAAATGTTAGACCAAGATGACAACATGCAATTAAGTTTGCAACCCAAAATAATAGTACTTGAAAGTGAAATCAACCATTCATGACAATATGCAATTAAACCAAAAGATGAGTCAATTTCCAAGTACAAGAAAGTTAAACTTGTTGCAAAATTAAAAGAGATTACAATGTTTGCATCCAAAGTGCCTCTTGAAATAAGATTTTCATGTGAGACTTTAAACCAAAGGAAATGTGATGGAATGTTGTTCTTGGTTCATTTTATTAATTAGTGCTCAGGGAAAGTTACAATTGAACTCTAGCCCTCAGTCCTCATCCTCACCCAAATATTTGGATCTCACAATGAAGAGTCAATAGAGGTAGAGGGTCCCTAAAAGTCTATTCAACCAACTTAAGTTCGAGGTAAGTTTTAATGAGACTTGGGGGCCTTCCTATACTAAAATGCCTAGATGAAGTGCAAATTGTGTTAATTCCCCAAATTAAACTAAATCTTTATGCAAATGCTTCAAAGAGAAATAATTTGCAAAACTTGAGAGCGTATGCATGTGGGAATTTAAATACACGATTAGTAAAAAATTGCATGTGGAGTGAAATGTATTGATTTTAAGCATGCATAATATGAAATTTAAAAGCTAGAAAGCTAAGGAAAAACGAAAAGCAAGATTAGGCCACCCACAAGAATCTCTCCTCTAAATGAGAAAGGGGGATGCCATGGGAAAAATCCCAAGCTGCCTCCAACAATTTTTTTTATCTTGTATTAGCGCTTAAAGTGGGTAAAAATGCCTCTAAGAGGGCAGCCCACAATACGAAAGAGATTTTGACAAAGATTGGACTCTAACAAAGATAGACTCTCTCCCCAAAAATATAACAACAACAAACTTGAAGATGGAAAAAACTCTCCAAAAGAGATTCACAAGGCTCAAAAGGCCCATGGCCTAGATGAGTTTGCAACTCTCTCCCAAGTGCTTATGACCTCCATAGAAATCAGTCTTTGGACAGACTGAGGGGGTCCTACATACACATGAGTGAATAGTTTTCCAAAGCTTCTCCTCAAACTCCTTGTTGCCCAATGCTCAAGCCTATCGGCTGCAAAACATAAAAAAAATACCAATTGTCAGTGTGAAATTAAGAAAAGAAACCAAAACTAAATTTATAATTTAATTTACAAAGTACTAGCTCAAGTAATGGGAGTGAACCCCCATACTTGCCTAGCTTTAGAAATGACTCTTGAATAGGAAATATAAGTTTGAAAGAACTAGAACCAAAGAAGTATTTTGAATTTTAAATGGATGATCAAGTAGCTATAGACTAAGAAAAATCCCTTTTGCTATTCGTTGGATGGAAAACTTAAAGTGAAAAACGGTTGAGTCTTGGATCGTTGTGACTCTAGGAGTGAGTCGATCTAATTGAGATTTCTCCCACTTCCAGATGGATTCTTACACACAATATAAAATATCTTTCCTACACACTCGAACACGTATTAGTTTGCACAAGATTAGAGCAATATAATGAATAAGATAAACCAAGCATTCCTCCTAAAATGAATTGGCAAGCTTATCCCTAGAATACTACTCTAAATCATTGATATGTGCAAGATAGCTTGCACACATCAATCCAAGCAAGATGGCAAGCATAAACTAATATTAGTTCAACATACGAAAGAAATTAAACACAAAAGTAGTACTATGAAAGGACATCACCTCATAATGCCAAGAGAACACCATCCAGATAGCCAAGTCTTGATTGTATTAAGAAAGTATGCAAGTACAAAATGGCAGAGTTTCTTCAAGCCCAATAGCTTATTACATGATACAATATGAAAGCCCATGGCCCTATTATATAGAGAGTTGGGAGCAAATCCCAATGAAGAATGACAATGACAAATGGCATTGGAGTCAGTCCCAATGTAAAAGTGATTAAACAAGTGGCATGAAGTGACAATCCCAAAGAGAAATTCGAAATTGTTAACTGGAGCTCCAATGCCAAGTGTAAAAATCGAATTTTGGCAATAGCACATCATTTTTTTCTTCCTTTATGTGCCAAATTCGAATTTTATGATAGAATGACAAGTGTATATGGATTGTAACCCATGTGGCGACAATTTCCCACAAAAATCTTCACCAAATATTCTCCCAAATCCTCCCAAATGTGCATTAACTTCACAAATTCGAATTTCCAAGTAAGTAGTTTTCTCCTTTAATGCCAGAAATTCGATTTTATTTGAGCACATGTCCTTTCCTTGATTTTAGAAGTCCACATCACCTTGGGACTACACTTTAACTCCCCCCATAATTTTCCACCTCATTTTCACAACATTTAGCATGTGTGAATATTTATTTTTCTCCATTTATTTAATTTTTGGCTTAATTAATTGCCAAATTTCCCACTAAACCTAGGAAAAGTGGGTTTTGAGAGTTCAAAACACATTTTTAACCCATCAAAGTGTATCATAGTAGAAATTTGAGGGTGAGAAGTGCAAATGTCATTACTCATACCCCATACAACTTCTCTAGACATCACTTATTACATTACAAATACAATGTTATTAGCAATTTCCCCATTGCGGAAAATTTGAAAAAATTAAAAATGACTAACAAGACCTAACCAAATTCCACACAAAAATTTGTGTGATCTAGTTTGGTATATCTATCGACTCTAGACACTAAGATATGTTAGGGACTCAACCTTCAAACCATCACCCTGGCTTTGGGGTAAAAAGTGAGTGAAAAAACCCAGAAAATTATCCGCCTCTTAAAAAAAGGGATAATTAACCAGATAAAAAAAACACTCCAAGGTGTACTCATTTGCTGATCGAGTCCCAACATCCTAGGCCTGTTACAGACTCAAAAACTCATCATTACTAGTATCACTTATTACAATTCCTCGCAGGGTGTGGAATTTGGGTACAAGAAAAATGATGACAAGATAGAAGTAGAGTTAAAAAACTCTATTCCCTGATGACATCTGATGATGCAAGTGTCCTTTGGATCATCCTTGGGCATGGAGCCTTTATATAATCATCAGGTGCCACTATAGTGGTCAATAGGACGCAATAGTGGTGCTTGGCATCAGATAGGGGCGATCATACAGGTTGTTGGGAAAGCCTATGGGTGTATCCACAGGGATCCTGGATACAGGATCGGTGTTAGTTACTGAGAGGGGACAAGTGACTAGGAAAAGCGATTCTTCAGTGACTACCGGGAGACATGGTTGGTGTGATATGACAATGATATATGCTTAGGTGTGTGTTAGGACACCTTAGAAAATTATTGGTTATCAAACTTGCAATCAAACCTATAGTCAGCTTGTCCTCTTTTGTGGTCTCCTCATAACATGATTGGTTATCAAACCTGCGATAAAACCTTCAATCAACTTGTCCTCTTCTGCGGTCAAACTCAACCAAACATCTTGGTCAAACAATAGGTCAAACTCAATCAAACAGTCAAGAAATAGGTCGATCAAACCTCCAAAAATCTCGTTCTTTAACTTCGCACGTGTGTTTGGAACAAAGGAGTGAAGTTGTGATGATTTCGAATTGGACAAAGGGGAGTGGCACATCATGTATTTATGTAACAACAACAGCGACTATTGTTTCTCCCTATGTCATTTAAGCAATTCTTTTGGCTATTTGACATGGACTCCTCAAAGAAGGCATACTGCTCCTAGAGACCACCTATCTCTAAGCATCTTGACAATCTCAACCCATGAAATCCTTTGGGAAAATCGCTCCTTCCACTCTGTCTGGCACTATGCTCCCTTGGAACTGAAGCTCTTCTTGTCATCTAGCACGATCTTAGATGTCCCAACAATCTATACAATTTCTTCCTTTCAAACCCCAATCACTATGTTGAGTATGTGCTTGAGCTCTTAGCTCATACAAAAAATTGATCATCTAGTGACTAGAGCAAAACTATCCTTGCAGTGCACTCCCTCCTACTGGGAGAACCCTCGTCACTAGATTTGCTCTTTTCTTCCTGGTTTTGCCATCTATTACCAAAATCACTGCCTTGACAACCTTCATGATGTACCTACAAACCTCATTCAAGAGGCCATGGAAGAAATAATCATAACCAAGCAAAACAATACAAAGACAATAGGCTAACCAAGGAATAATAATAAGAATAATAATAATCAAGAGAGAAAAATATGAAGTACTCATCTCTTGATTAAGGACACTGTTGAGGGTTATAGGAATTGTCAACTCCCTCTTGATACTGTTAATTTGGCAGCTCAAGGACAAATTCCCTCCATTGGGAAGCCTTCTTCATCTAGAGAAGCCCCTCATAGCCCTTGGAAGAATTTAATTTGGTCAAGGAAAAATATTATTTTCAAGGTGAAACCCGCATGTGCACGAAAGTACAAGTCGGCCTAGGAAAGTTAATTCGACCCCTTAAGTCACATATAAATACACATTACTTGGAGGACATCATCATACATTACATCTTCTCTCTCTTGATCTGATTGGTTCGTAAAATTATGAATTGCAAGGTCTGAGCTTGCACGTGCAAAGACGAGAGAGGAAATTCTGTTCACTGAGTTTGACTTCTATTTGGCACCTTTGACCAGTGTTAACTTAGCATATTTTGACTTGGTTTCACTGGATTTGGATCTATTTTGGGAGGCCAAGTTCAGGGACAATTTACCGAACTTGTCTGGGCCATTTCACTAGTGTTGACCGCAGACCCGCATCTTTTCGCAAGTCAAAGCGGTTGACTTTCACCGATTTTTGTGAGGATTTTTGTTGACAATTTTGAATTGGGTTGACAAATTTTGGAAGACCAAATTTGATGTTTCTTTGACCAAATCGATTAGAGGACTATTGATCATTGACCATTGACTGATTAGGGTTGTTATTGCTATGATTGACTTTGACCATAACTGCAAATTTGACTTGTTAACCAAATTTGACTTTTGAGCTCATCATTGGATTGGATATTGGTTAGTTGATTCTTGGATACCAAAGGTTTGACTTTGACTTGTTGAGCACTCCATGTCAACTACCCCATATCTGTACATTTTTTCACACGAGGATTTCCATCATGTCTGAGCACTCAGATGATCCACATATTCATCATTATCAACCATATGTACACTAGAGTTTGTAAACCCATTCTACATTTTGTAATGTAAATGATCCTAGTAAGAGAAATGTATGTAACAACCTAGGTAAATTTATTTTTCTAATAATGATTTCTATCCTAGAAGGTTTTTCGTCTCACTGATTCATGTGTGTTTCTAAATACATATGATCGGCAGATTTTTTCCCTCCAACCTCACCCCAAAGCTAGGATGGATTTTATCGTCAGGATCTTAGATGAGTCCTAGTGTTATTTATCGAGTCTCTGTAAAAGTAATTTGGGAATAATTCTAACTATTTGGTTAGATTATTTTATTACAAGTCGCTTAGTCTACTAGATCATATTTTGAATAGCAAAAATGGATAATTTATAGAGGGTCTATGACAAACGGGTGTTCCCCCTTCATGGGTTAGAATGTAACATTTCATGTAAATAATCTTTTAGCTATAATTCTAAAGTATTAGAGGGTTGGAAAAATTATTAATCCCCTCATGAATCAATTAATTAATCTTTCTAGTTAAAATAAATTAAAAATGCTAGGCTAGAAATTTAATTAATTTAGGTCCTAGGAAAAATTAAATTGTCCAACATTTAAAATTCTAAGCTTTTAATTTTTGGAGGTCCCCGGCCAAGGGAATATTGAAAATTTCAAGATATTTTTTAGCCTTGGACCCTGGCAGTTAAGTCAAAGTCAATTTTTTGAGACAATTAACTCAAAATAATCATTTTTTTAATTAATTAAAAAGAAATTAAAAGTGAAATTCGATTTTCCTCAAAAAGTAACTTAATTTCGACAGTGATGATTAAAAGATTATTTGATCTTCATCAACAGTCGAGATTACTTTAACAGAGATCAAGCCATCTAGTTGTTGAAGAATTTATCTATAAATTATAAGTCTCTCTCCAATATTTGGATTCGATCATTGAATCGTGTACTTGCTTTGAAAAGCTCTTGTAACTTTTTTCTGATTAATAAAACGCAAACACTTTGGGATTTTAGACGATGTTGTTCCTCTTTCAGATTTATGTGGTAATACTGACCTTAATACTCTGCTTTTTTTATTTCTATTTGTTGGATAATAGTCTTTGAGGATTGATCTCTGCACAAGTATCTTGCACGGATTTCTGGGTTTTTAAAATATCATTTTGATTTGATAGAACTAGCAAGTATCTCTATTTCTTGACGATTTTATGATTATTTTGAATCTCTATTAATCTAACAACCAAATCTAAGTGTGCAGAAGTTATTATTTAGGGTTTGGGCGTTTGGGGAAGTCTTTAGCTAGACCAACTGACTCTCAAATTACAAAATCTAAAGAGCCTACTGGTTTTTATTTCTTAAGTCATCTTACAAAATATTTTATATGTTTTCTAGGCTTGTGTCTCTTTAAAATTTCCAGTTTATTTATAAATTTGTGCAAAATTCTTTAGATCTGGCTAATAGAATGCTTTAATCTGCAAATCTGGAAGCGGAGTTGGACTCATACTCCTTAGATCTACTAGATCTGTAGAATATTATTGTGGATTTCTAAATTTCAATTTTTTTAATTCACTAAGGTTTGGGGTATTTCATATGTTTGTATATATAGGTTTTGGAGTTTTCTATCTTTTGTTTGTGCAAGAACATATCTGAAAATTGCCGATGGTTTCTGTGGATTTTCGAGATAGCTCTAGGCCCTAGATGGCAAGATCTAATCTCCATTTATTTGCAGGTCAAAGAAAAATTTCAGAAAGGAAACTCGTAAAATTTCCATCCCGGTCTTGCAAATATTGTGAAAGATTATTGGCAATTTTTTTTGGGAGCCTAGAGGCCCTACGCTGGCCATTTCCAACTCTCTGCCTCATATCTTTCCTCTCGTCCCTCACCTCCTCCTTTCTCCCTCTCAGTCTGGCTTACGGTCTCCCATTTCTTTCCTCTCGGCCTAACTCTCGACTCCCTTGCTCCTCTTTCTCGGACTCACTTATGGCCTTCCTCGGCTCCCTCGCTGCCTCCACTCTCTCCTGCTCCTCCTTTCTCAGCCTTCCTTATTTCCCTTTCCGCTCCCCTTCTCCTCCTTTCTCGGACTCTTATAGCCTTCCTCGGCCCCCTCACTGCCTCTTCTCCCTCTCCCTCACAGCCTCCTCTCTCCCCTACTCCTCCTTTCTCAACCTCCCTTATTTCCCTTATAGCCTCCCTCTTCTCGGCCTCCCTCATCTCCCTTACCTCCTCGGCCCTCACCCTCAAGCCTCTGAGCCCTAAGCTCCCTCTCGGCCTTCACCCTATTTCACCAAGTTTATTCACTAATTTTTTCCCTAAAAATTTCTCAAAAAAAAAAATCTGAGTTGGCATCTGGATCTAAAGATCTTCAGTGATTTGGGCAGCTTATTTTCAAGTATCTACAATCCCCTAAGGGCTGACTAGTGCACAGCGTCTAAACCCTTACTCTATTTCATTGATCTAATTGAGAGCAAGACTAATACTAGCATAGAGTTTCAGTTAGCTGAAGTTTGACAACAAATTTAATTTGCATCTTTTACTCCAGTACATTTCAAAAATAGAATTGCATACTAATTGAAAAATTTATGAATATTATTTCACTTCTTTTTTAGTTATTAATTTGAGTTTAAAAATCAAATGCATCACTAAATTGGAAAGAGATAAACCCAGAAATTTTCTGAATTGTTAGTGATCAATTTGTCATGAGAAGTTTCTTACACAGAAAAAATCTAAATCTTGAATGGTTATAGGATCACTGGTTTAAAATAAATTGTTGGCACTGTCATTTGTATTAAGAGAAAATTATTAGAACTGATATTTCATACTTTGCACCTAATTGTTGTGATCTGAGTTTAAATGCTTAATTTAATTCCTGAAGTGCATTTGTTTTTTACATGCTCATTCAAGTAGGACTAATTTAGTTTTACTTATGCATCTAATGATCCCTGATCAAGTACCTCATACAAATCGATTTCTAAATATACAGTGTTTTATTTCCAGCTTTTTACATTGGTTTCCTATTGTGTTTTTAATAATTATTTGTGCAGAGTTCATATTTTACATTGTTGGTATAAATATTTGTCTTCACATTAAGATCAATTTTCTAAGCCTTAAGTTAAAAAACACTCACGACATATCTCAAAATAACTCATATTTTAGGCCCTCCTTTTGCCATCACACCATTTCACTTTGCATTTGCATACTAAGCTAGTTCTTGCATATTAAAATTTTACTTCCAAGCATAAGCTTGGTCGATAGAAGCATTAAGGGATCAAACTTAGTACAGGGATTTAACTAAAATTAACCAAGTCCCTACATTTCACACATTTTTAAGTTTTGCATTTGCATATAAGATAGTCGAATCATTTAGCAACAGTTTCCCATCCTTTACCTGGCCTTTATTTCCTTCGCAAGATAGTTGACTCCACAAGGCTCTAGTATCATTTTCCTCAAATCTAATTGAATCCTTCAAAATCTTGTGCAATCTAAACAAGTATTGGTTGTTTAACTGTCTCCCAAATTCATTGGCTCCCAACTTTCCCTCATTCCATTTCCATAGGGTCTATGTTGAAGTTTCTAAATTTACTTAGTTTAGAAACCCTTCGTGCACTTTTCCTGAGATATTCCTACCTACTTGTTATTTTTCTTTAACAAGTTATTTACAAAAAAAACCCTAGTGCATGCTCAACATATTACATATTAGCAACTAAAAGAAACAAGAACAAACACACCACATGACACCATTATTTTTGAACCAATGTCCCTAGAAAAACCCAATGCAGGAAAACCGGTGCAGCTATCTGAGGGCTTTCTTATTAAGCAATATCAGAGTACAATCTAGGTGTCGAAACTAGCCTACCCTGCAGAGAATTTCCTTAGCAGCTATACCTCACAGTTTGAGAGAAATCTCCTAGCTGAAACCCTGGAAAATCCTTCCGGCAACTCCTCAGCACAAAAATGCCCTACAACCCCAGCATCTTCCCAATCTGGACTGTGTCAACCCCTCTATCTCACGTTGGCCCTGCATCAGCCTTTCTTGGCCAACGTCAGCCCCAGGAGGCCCTGCATCAGCTTTCTGGGCCTCTGCGTTAGACACAATATCCTCTCTGGTGCTCTGCGCAGCACTTGGCTGCCTCTGCGTGGCCCTGCGTTTGAGCCCTTGCTAGCTCTGCGTCACTCTCCTTGGTTGATCCGCTGCTCTCCCAGCACAATCTCTGCCTTCTTTGTTTCTCTGTACTCAATGCCCCTCAGTCGCTCTCCCGATCACTGATTCTATCTCTCTTAGCAAACCCCGCTCTATAGAATAGAATGATTGATCATCCAGTGTACCCTCCAAGTGACCCTCAAGCCTCCTCTTACATTTTTCTGTTGACATCTCAACAGTCGAGATTAAATCCCTAATCAATGGCTAAGATTAAATCTGGCTTGATCCATGTCTTTTGGGCCACTCTAATACAGATTCATATTAATACACATTAATATTTTATTTTCCCTAAGTTTAGACTTAGGGACTCCATTAAAAATATTAATTATTTTAATATCTTTTGATCTGTTTAGAATATGCGCAAACCCTTTTTGGGTATTGGAGATCTCATGTGCCCCAACCTCTCCACTAAATTTCATGGCTAGAGCACATCCGATGCTACCCCAAATCAACACTCCCTTTTAGCGAGGACTGTGCTCTAGCAATACTCCTCACTGAGTATTACTCTGATCATCCGGCATCGGTATCTTTGTTGATGCTAGGCCTTCCTGCCCAACATCCTCTGCACTGTTGCCTCCTGTACTATTGCCCATGGTTCTACCACTGCCACTACTGCATCTGTACGACAACTCCCTCTACATCCGTGTTGTTGTTGTTCCTTTCTCCCAACACTACATCTGCACTGCACCTCTTCTCATCAAGTTGCATCGTGTCGCTCACTGCTACACTACAACTCAGTTACTGAGAAGTAACTGATCTCCCAACTGACCTCCCTGTTGCACTAGAGACACCCACTAATGTTGGAGCTACCTTTGCCGCTGACAAGTGCTCCCTCTCTGACCTCTGCGCCGCTGCAACAACTCCCTGCATCTCGCATTGTTGAACACCTCTCTGTGCCTTCCTGCACTGGTGCAACACTCTTTTGCCTCTCGCACTACTGCAACCTACTAGCTCTACACTGTCTCGCAACTCCTGCAGTATAGCTCCCTCTGCTACTCCATCTGGATCCGTCTCTACCCACATCATCCAGTCCTACTACTCCTTGTCAAGGCTCCCGTAGCAATGTCTAATCCAAGAGGCTGGGTAGCTCGAGGATCCCGCCCCTCATCGCCTATAGTCCGCCTGACTACAGCTCGATGTCTCCCCACTTCCACTCAAGTGGCGCCTGTACACTCATGGCACATCCATCGTCTATCAAAGCTTCCTTCTCTGACCATGTTGGCGCTACCTTAATCTTGGAATACTCTCCCCTACTCTTCTTCCTTGGGTAGTGGGTCGCATAATGACCCATCTCTCGACAGTGGAAGCACTTGACCTTGGAGAGATCTTTCTTCTTCCACTTCTCCTACTTTCCCTCAGACGGTAGGGCCACATCCTCCTCCTCCTACTTGACCTTGATCCCTTTGCTGTTGCTACCTATCTTCGTCTGCCGTCTGATATCTTCCTGGCAAAGAGTTGCCCACATCTCGTCCCAAGGTGGGAGAGTCCCTCTGCCCAGGATACTCTGGACAAACACTTCCCAATCTTCTGAGACAACATTCAGGGTTGTCCTCATCATAAGCTCCTGATCCGGTGTTGCTCCTATAGCACTCAACTGATCTCGAATCTCATTCAGTCCTCCGAGGAAGGAGCCAATCGATTAACCCTTCTTCATCTAATACGACCTCATCTGGTTCTTGAGCAGCATTCTTCTCTGCACAAAAGTATGCCGGTACAAGTTCTTAAGAGTCTCCCACATCTCAACTGTCGTTTCCTTATCGGCTATATGTGGTACCACATGATCCTTGACCCCATCAAGGAAAATGCACTTGGCCCTCGCCATCGCCTCTTAGTACCTGTCATTATCATTGGGGTCGACTAGGAAATTTATTACCTTTAAGGCGAAGTTCTTGACACGATTCTTGTCAAGCACTAATAACATTCTGGCCTTCCAGACTGCGAAGTTCGATGCTCCGTCCAATCTATCCTGGTCTCTTACCCTGTGTAGTGCCATGATGCTCCTCTACTTCCCTCCTGGAAGTTCCCTGTTCGACTCCTCTGAGTCTCTGCATTCCATATGGAAGTTCTCTTCTGGACTCCCTCTGAGTCCTGATTTCCCTCCTGGAAATCCTTCTGCCGCTTGTGAAGATGCCCCCTACTCTAATCGTCTTGTGCAACTGCACTGCTGATCCGAGTTCCTCGGCTAGAAACCCTCGGCAACAACTCCTTTGGCCCTGCTCTGTCAGGTATTGTTCTGACTACAGTGCCTCACCAGCTCCACTCTACAATATTCCTGCAGCCTTCTAGACCCCAACAACTGCCTCTCTGTGAACTGTGTCAGCCCCTCTCTGCGTCACGCTGGCTATGTGTCACCCCGGATGGGTCTGCGTCAGCCCTGGGATGCCTTGCGTCAGCCCTCTAGCCCTCTGCATCAGCAACGCTGGCCTCTCTGAGGCTCTGCGCAGTTCCCGGCTTCTTCTGCGTGGCACTGGTTGGCTCTGCATCACACTTCCTTGGCTTCTGTGCTGCTAGAAACAATTTTTGTCACCTCGGGGCCGTTGATTTCTACTTCTATTGCTCCACTCGACTGATATCTTTTAGTCCTCCTGTGATCTACAATCACGCTCTGATACCATGTTGAAGTTTCTAAATTTATTTAGTTTAGAAACCCTTCATGCACTTTTTCTGATTTATTCCTACCTACTTGTTATTTTTCTTTAATAAGTTATTTACAAAGTAAACACTGAAAATGAACACTAGTTCATGCTCAACATATTACATATCAGCAACTAAAAGAAACAAGAACAAACAAACCACATGACACCATTATTTTTGGACCAATGTCCTCGGAAAAACCCAATGCAGGAAAACTGATGCAGCGATCTGAGGGTTTTCTTATTAAGCAATATCAGAGTACAATCTGGGTTTCGAAACTGGGCTACCCAACAGAGAATTTCCTTAGCAGCTATACCTCAGTTTGAGAGAAATCTCCTGGCTGAAACCCTAGATAATCCTTTCGGCAGCTCCTCAGCACAAAATTGCTCTGCAACCCTAGCATCTGCCCAATCTAGACTGCATCAGCCCCTCTCTGTCTCACATTGGCCTTGCATCAGCCCCAGGAGGCCCTACGTCAGCTTTCTGGGCCTCTGCGTCAGACACACTGGCTTATCTGGTGCTCTGCGCAGCACTTAGCTGCCTCTGCATGGCCCTGTGTGAGCCCTCATTGGCTCTGCATCACTCTCCTTGGCTGCTGCACTGCTCTTCCGGCACAATCTCTCCCTTCTCTATTTCTCTGTACTCAATGCCCCTGAGCCGCTCTCCCAATCACTGATTCTATCTCTCTTAGCAAACCCTGCTCTAGAGAATAGAATGATTGATCGTTTGGTGTACCCTCCAAGTGACCCTCAAGCCTCCTCTTATACTTTTCCTGTTGACAACTCAACGGCCGAGATTAAGTCCCTAATCAACGGCTAATATTAGATTTGGCTTGATCCATGTCTTTTAGACCACTATAACACAAATTCATATTAATACACATTAATATTTTATTTTCCCTAAGTTTAGACTAAGGGACTCCATTAAAAATATTAAATTATTTTAATATCCCCTGATCTGTTTAAAATCTACCCAAACCCTTTTTGGATATTGGAAATCTCATGTGCGCCAACCTCTCCACCAAATTTCGTGGCTAGAGCACATCCAATGCTACCCCAAACCAACAGTCTACCGCCCTTAGTCTGCTATTGGGAGACAACTCGAACGAAGAGAATGGGGATCAGGATGACAGCCCCAGATCTGAGTTGTTGTCGCAGTGCCTAGACATTATGTGCGACAGCATGACTCATTATTGAAGAATTGGAACATTGTGTCTCTCTGTTAAACATTTGATGGCAATCTAATAGAAGAAGAATTTTGAAAGGGTTTTCCCCCTTGTGGAGTTTTTCCCTAGTCTTTGACCAAATATTGTGTCTCTATTATTCTTGGTTATCTTCTATTGTGCAGTGGTTTATTGTTCTATCTACAATTGCTTACTGTTGTTGGAAGATTAAATTATATTGGATAATTGTCTGTTAATTGAAGAAAAAATGGAATAGGTGATTGTGTTAAGCATAGAGCACTGGAAAAATTAATAGATCCTTGCCTCCTTGCAAAAATCAATGAGGTCCATCTTCAATCTTATCAAGCTTAGATTCATTTGTCTTCTTTTGAGGTGGATGTTCATCTTCATCCTCAACATCAGTCGTTGATGTATGTTGCTTTCCTTTCTTTTCCTTGCAAGAATCGTAAGGGTTGGAATTTCTTTATCTTGCGGATTCACCAAGGGCTCGACATCAAGCTAGCATCAATACCATGCCATTCCATATGCTATCAAGGAGATGAATGAAATGTGCATCACACAAACTCTACTTGCATCAGCACTCCAAGTCTTTCTCTAGGGTTTAATTCTGCAAGCCCTCAGAATTTCAACAAGTACAAGGACTCCAACTTGAATAAAAACCTCCTCAACCCCTGATCATAACACCCATTGATCACCTAATTGTTAGCCCTCATTGTAGCCCTTTTGTTCATTGTTGGTTAGCCTACTTTTGCAGCCTTAAACCTATTTCAACCTTGGCCTAATACAAGCCTACAACTTTACCCTTAACATCTGGTTGCCTTCCTTTCCTCAACCCTCCTGGTTGTAGCCTTATTATTTGCAATCCTGAGACTCTAGGTCTTCCTGTCCAACCCACAGTCCCCAAATCAAGGTTTCAGCCAGACTTCTCTGCCTACGGAAGCTCTCTAACCAACACTCTTTGCCCTCAATCGACTTCTTAAGGTTTTTTTCCAATCATGTTCTGATCTGATCAAACCACTCTAAGCCCTGTGGTTGGTCTTTTTAGTTGTGTCCAGGTCACTTCTGGCCCTTGGTTATCCTGAGTAGGCTTTCGGTCTACTCTCCAGCTCCTTGGCTTGGTACCCAAGCAACCCCAACAGAGTTCGGATGCCCTAGATACACCTCAGTCCTCCAAGAATATCCCTTTACAAAACTTTAAGAGACTTTGGCTTCAAGAATAGGACCTTCAACTCGCCTCCTTTAGCACAAAATGGTTACCAAACAAACCTCCAAATTAGTCGCTGAATTTGGCCTCCACATATTCATCCTCCTCTAGGTTATGACTTTCCTTCTAGGGCTAATCTCCAATGGTTGCTCTTTTAACAAGGCTCTGATACTATCTTGAATTTTCTACATGATGCATAGAAGAGACCAATCTTCTGATCTGATAATTGCTAACTAATAATTTTCATTCAATTTATCTCATGCCATTGATATTATTGAGTAATTATACACACAAGATTTCAACAATAATGCAATGAAAATAGTAAGATCATAAAGAAACAGCCATGCACGAAAGAGAACAAATTTACCTCGGGAAACCCAAGCTTGGCTGAAAACCCAGCAACTTTTCTTCTAGGAGAAATTATTCTTCAGCAAGGTTTATACTTCTAAAAATTGTCTAGAAATCTGTGCAAAAATCCAACTCTAAACACCAATGAAACCTGATCAAAATTCCAGCCAATCAATGCTGGTCAAACCACTCAAATAGTCAAATCTGGTCAAACTTTTGGCCTGGTCAACTTAGCTCCTGAGGTCAACTTCGAACCTACGGTTGCGGTCAACTCGTTTTTGCAGTCAGCTTGTTCTCTTATGCAGTCAAACTCAGCCAGATATCTCGGTCAAACTCAGTTAAACAGTCAAGAAATAGTTCAGTCAGACCTCCAAAAATCTCCCTCTTTGACTTCGCACATGTGGCTGGAATAGAATAGTGAATGTGTGATGATTCCGAATTGGTCAAAGGGGAGTAACAAATCATATGTATATATATATATATATATATATATGTCAAATGGGTGAATTTTGACCAAGGGCGACACCCTTTCATGGTGGGTCCAACTTGACCATTTTGCGCCTACATGATGCCCAGAAAATAAAATTTAATTTTAATTTCCATAATTCTTCTAGGCCGACTTAGGAAGCCTCTTGGCATGCGGGAATACCTTCCAATGCTACACAAAAAACAACACACCCAAACAACATGAGCCCATGCCTCCTTCCATAAAAGTTCTTGACAGAAGCATCATGTCTTTCACCTTACTAATATGGATCCCCATTCACCTTACAAATCAAATTTCCTGATTGTGATTTTAATAACATCTTTAGAACATTCTTTCATTTGGTCAATTGCTATTTTCCTTTTCCTTTTATCTTCTCCTGCTTTAATGACGACCTATGTACCGGATCTGTCAGCGCCAATGGCTGGATCCATGGATCCCTGTATCAGAGACGGATTCGGATTCGGATCTGCCCAGAATCTATCCATGTCTAAAACTGTTCGATGTCAGCACAAAATTCCAAATCAGCGTACGAATCACGTGATAATGGAAAAACCAGCGTAGCCAATAATTAACAAGGGAGTTGGCTGCGATAGTTCATTAATTTTTTCATTGGGTGACCATATTATAAACTATAAGCTACAACCGTTTAAATATTCTAATTAAGTTTTATTTTTATTTAAAGTGTAAAAAAATGAATTTCATAAAGTAAGTTCCATAAATTAAAATTAATGGTCATTTAATTTAAATATAATAATGGTTAATGGTCATTTAATTTAAATATAATAATAGTAATTAATGTTTGAAGATTATTAAATTAATAATTATTTTAAAAGTATTATATAGAAGTTTACATTTAAAATTTCAAATATAATTTTTTATTTTATATAAATTTAATTAATGTTCATCAATTAATATATTAATTCTGATTTATTCATCTAACAAATATTTCTATAAAGTATTATATATAAAAAACTATAATTTTTAAAAATTCATATATGTTATATTTTTCCATATAAATTTAATTTCTAAAATTATAAAATATTTTATATTGTTTATACTTACCGTATCCGGATCCTGGCTTTTAAAAAACTGGCGAATCCATATCCGGATCCGAATCCTGGAAACTTGGATGACGACAGATATATGATTAATATACATCAAATAACACATTCAAATGCATGCTTCCCCTTTTTTACATATCACATGACCTTTTGCTTAACTGAAGTTTTCTTTTCTTGCTTGTTTACATTGCATATTACATCCCTTTGCATTTTGAATTTAGTTACAGCAAACCAAGATGCTTAAAGTGATAATGCTTTTATTCTCCACTTAAAACTCTTGAAATTCTTCATCTGATAATGTCAACGAATGGAGCTCTCATATGGTTACACATAAATCATCGTTTTACATGTGAAATTTTAAGCTGCAGTTTTTAGTTTAAATAAGTTTTCTTTATAAATGTAGCATTAACTGTCTTTACATTGATCGTTCATTCAGTTTTATTATGTAAGAAAAGATGAGCATGAATGTTGATGTATCAAGATATCCATCATCCAGTCAAAGTCAAAATGAAAATAAATACATCTCACAAAAATACTATGCATAGTTTTCACATACCTCCCAATCCGTGCAAACAGGAAGTAACCGCTTCAAATTACTACACTGAGCAGCAAATATAGCAGCCTCATATCTCCCAGCATCTTGTTCAGAGATTTTCTGCAAGCGAAAAATAATCATATATTAAATCCTGAACAATAAACTTCAGAACATTTGCATGTACTCATACCCCAAGACACGTCGATAAAGACTCGAAAAATGAATATTCCTTATCCCTCAAAAGAACAAATCAACATCTTAGGCATCATTCTGGTATGCACAGTATTCTTATTACATCAGAGCTTTCCTTCCGAGTTCAACAAACAACATCTAAAAGGAACAAACATAATTCTGAGATAAATAGAGCTAGCCACCTACCAAAGGCCCACTTTATAGATTAGCTTTAGTTCTGATATTCCTGGTCTCTCCTACAGTAGAAATGACATGACAGGTTGTCCATGGCACAAGTAATGGATTTGTTGGAAGCTTAACATAATTATACTTTATTACCTCCCCAGGAAGACTACTGCAGTAACAACTTTCTAAAGCAGAAGTTTCACCACTGGGACAATACTGGCCTATCTGTTACATCTAAATATTTAGCAATTCACTTACATAAATATGGGTTCCAATTCATTTCTGTTGAAAACAGGGACAAGCACAAAATAGTCTTTGGGCTGGCCCTTTTCAGTTCTCATTTCATAAGAAGTATTTGGCTCTTAGACTGTGTTATCTCACAAACTAGCACCTTTTGATTAAAGTCCAAAGAACCAGTACTAGCCTATGGGAAACCAAGAGGGTCGCCACTGTCACCTCACCAACCCCTTTGTACTTTAGGTCAGCTCTTCTCCAACTCAAGAGAGACTTCAATAACATAGGATTGCAACAGCTTAGGCAAAAAGGACTCAAGGTGAGTGATTTTAGCAATATAAGTGTTGTAATACAGAAGACATTAAGGTGACATGAGTATCAAAACTAATGTTATATCCATTGGGTATACATACTCCATAAGTCGTGGCTTACGAACTAGATTATCAAGTGATAAGGCAATGCTATAGCCGGAATTAACAACTTACCGCATCTTTACATGACAGGTTATCAATGAATAAAGCTGATTACAAAGGCCTTTATGAAGGAACACTAATAAATGAGCAAGAGAGTATGTTTCCAATTTAGAAAATGTAAATTCCAGCAAGTTCTAATTAAGGAGTAACATTCATTTACACTTTCCAGCAGCAATCATAAAGAGCCTTGAAGGAAATTAACCACAAATAACTCTCCCACATGACATGACACAATTGAAGAAATAGTATTTCCAACTTCCATATTTAGCAAATTAACATCCCAAAAAAGGTTTAAGCCTCAAGCTTTCCATATCCTTCAAGGTATTCAACAAATGCTCAAGGAGGAAAGCTCCTCAAATCCAACCATATGAGAAATGGGAGGAGCTACTCTTTATATAGAGTCTTGACAATTACCCTTACAATAAAAAAGTAATTGTTTTCTTAGATCCTCTAGTTCTCCAAGGAATAACAATAGAATACTACATTCAAACCTCCTCAACGACTTCCTTATTAAAAGTAGCAATTATTTGTTGAATTCACTTTCTTCTCCAAGAAGAATTAATAATAAATACATCCTTTTTTCCAAGGAGAACAATATAATAATATTCTCGTGTAACAAACTCTATGAGACAAGACAATAATAATAAAATATTGGTGGTTATCCCAAGTGTCTTCTTCAAAGCAATGCTGCGAAAACCGTTATCGGGAGTAAATCGGTGAGGGGAAAAAATCGGAAAAAATCATAAAAATCGGCCAAAACAAAACAAAACAAAAAAAATCAATTTTTTTTCCCAAAAAATAACGATTTTTTTCAAAATGAAAAAATCACTGAATTGATCGCGCGATATTCCAAAGTGGTTGACCATGCCAACAAGCTCCAATATGTGCTCTCAAACTCCATGGTAGTTCACTACTCTAACAACCTCCGCAAATGAACAATAACCAACTCCCAAAGACACATTTGGCCAAAATGTGGTAAGGGTTTAGAAAAGTAGCTTCAAAATTGTCATAATTGCCTTAATATCAGATTCTTTATTATTTCCACTTTTCAAAAATGCCACAACCACTCTGCATCGAATGGCTTTGATCTGCTAACAATCTGAACACTCTATCACAAAACATTTGCTAAGCTAACACACATCACCAAAAGTACCCTCTCACATGTGCAATTGAAAATTAGGAAGCACAAGTAATAAGCAAGTCCAAGGGGCACATGTGGGTGCTCCAAGCCAAAATACATCATTAAAGAGCATTATTAATTGTGTCGAAGATATCCAATGAAGGCTTGCGCACAATGAAGATGAGTAAGAAGCCTAGACGTGCACATGTGTTGAAGTTTCTAAGTCTACCAGTTAGAAACCCTCCATGCACTTTATCTAATTTATTCCTACCTACTTGTTCTGTTACTTAACAAGTTATTTACAACGTAAATACTGAAAATAAACACTAATGCATGCTCAACATATTACAGATCAACAACTGAAAGAAACAGAAACAATCACACCAAATGACACCATTGTTTTTGGACCCCGGAAAAACCCAAAGTGGGAAAACCGGTGCAGCTATCTGAGGGTTTTCTATCAAACAATATCAGAGTACAATCTAGGTGCCAAATTCGGCTTAGCAAACAGAGAATTTCCTTGGCAGTAATACCTCTCAATTTGAAACAAATATACCCGCTGAAACCCCAAATACACCTTTCAGCAGCTCCTCAGCTCTAATCTGCCCCAGAAACCCCAATGTCTGCCTTTCTGGATTGCGTCAGCCTCTCTCTGCCCAGCGCTAGCCCTGCGTCACCTTTAATGGGTCTGCCTCAGCCTCAGGAGGCCCTACATCAGCCTTCTGGTCCTTTGCGTCAGCAATGCTGGCCTCTCTGAAGCACTGCGCATCTCCCAGCTGCCTCTGTGTGGCCCTGCGTGAGCCCTAGTTGCTACTGTGTCACTCTCTCTGGCTCCTCTGCTGCTCTCCCGACACTATCTCTGCCTCTCTGTCTCTATGTACTCAATGCCCTTCAGATGCAACTCCGATCACTGATTCCATCTCTCTTAGCAAACCCCGCTCTAGAGAATAAAATGATTGATCATCTGATGTGCTCTCCAAGTGACCCTCAAGCCCCCTCTTATACTTTTCTCTCTGACATATCACCAACCGAGATTAAGTCCCTCATCAACGGGTAAGATTAGATCTAGCTTGATCCGTGTCTTTTGGACCATTCTAACACAAGTTTATGTTAATCCACATTAATATTTTAATTTCCCTATGTTTAGACTTAGGGACTCCATTAAAAATATTAATTATTCTAATATCTCTTGAACTGTTTACATTATGCCCAAACCCTTTCTGGGTATTGGAGATCTCATGTTCCCCAACCTCTCCACCAAATTTTGTGGCTAAAGCGCATCCGATGCTACCCCAAATCAACAACATGCTAGCTAGAGATATGCAAACCCTCTCACATGTGCAAAGTAAAAACTCCATGACAATATCCTCAAAAAATGTGCAAATAGCCCAGTACAAGGAGGAAAAGATAAACATATCAAATAATAGCCCTCAATAAAATGTGTAAGCAATAGATACATACCAATTAACTTCATGGAAGAGAGCATGGCCTCCTCATCAAGCAATAAAACACAGAAACATAAATATGCTTCCAAATCTATGCCAATAAGAGGAGTACTCCACCTAAGTCAATACTGCATGTTGTTAATTTGGCAGCTCAATGACAAATTCCAATCATGGCACTAGATTCCTCTTTCCAAGAAGACCAATTTTGACCTTTGAAGCACTAGAATTGGACAAGGGAAATATGTTTTTAAGTGAAGCCCACAATGTCACATTTGATCAAGTCGGCCCTAAAGCGAAATTCGACACCCTTGGAAGCATATAAATACAAGTCAAGTGACCCTCATTTGGACATCATCATCATCAAGCATCTTCTTCTTCTCTCTTCTTTGGTTTGGTTTGCACAAGTCTGAAGTGCATTCGCGGATGTTGGTTCATACCAGTGTTCTTAAAACTAGCCTAGCTAACCGGTTACCGGTCTAACCAGGCAGTCAGCAGGGCCACCAGTTGGAACCGGCTAAAAAACCCAGTTAAGAAGGCAGTATGGCGGGATTTTGGCCCTAACCAGCCGATTTAGGACGGAACCAACTGGTTTCGGACAGAACCGGCCGGTATGTAGTCAAACCGGCCGGTTCTGTCCTAAACCGACCAGTTACATGCATGGCCGCTGAAGACCCACACAGCGGATTTTCCAAGGTTGTTTAGGGGTTTTGGAAGGAAAGTAAGGGTCCTTTCCCTCCAAAAACACCCTCTCCAAGCCTTTAAGAGACCCTTCTCCCTCTTTTTGTCTCACACATCTCATTTGGAGTGTTTATGAGTGTTTGTGAGTTTGCTTGGGAGCTTGGAGAGTGTTGAGTTTTTGTTGGAGTAGTCATCTTGGAGTTGGAGTTGGAGTTATTTTGGAGATAGTTTGTAGTTGTCAGTGGAGTTGGCATCTTCAAGAGGAGACTAAGGAAGCTAGTTTGCATTTCCAGGTAAGGATTTTCACTTGAAAATTCCTCATTTGACTGTTGTCCATGAATTAATTTTTTTTATGTGTTATAAATTTATAAACTTCTCACTTCTATCATCTATGCTATCAAATCTCTAGTTCTATGCTATCAAATTTTGTAGCCTACATGTGCATTTGTTTTCCTAAATTTAGCTTTGGTTTTCCATGTTGCTTAGCTACAAACTTTTTTTTTAAATGGCAGATTTCTTTGCAAATTGTAATTATTTCAAGCAAACATGGGCCCAAAGGAAAGGACAATGCATGGGCTCATTGTGATGTAATTGATGGAAAAATGATATGCAAATTATGCCATAAATCTATTGGAGGTGGGGGTATTCTTAGATTGAAACAACACTTCGTTGGGATAAGAAGCCAAGTAATGCCATGTGGTGCACCAAATGCAGTGTTAGGTCCTATTAGGGCAGAACACATTTCCAAGCTTGAAAAATTTTATGAGGATAAGGCCAAGGAGAAGGCCATCCAAGATGACATTGCAAGGAAGAGGGAATTATTAGAAGCCATGAAAGAGAGTGGATATGATGATTATGAGATTCAAGACTCAACTTCTATCCCTTCCACCAATGACCCCTTTCACTATGTTCATCCTTCTTGTGGCCAACCATCAAAAGGAACAAAGAGAGCAAACATCCAAAGTTTTTTCTCATCTTCTGCCAACATGGCCTCTTCTAATCCCACTTCCTCCCAACCAAGTCGTCAACCCACTTTGGATCAACATTGGAAAAAACAACGCAAAGAAACTTCTCATCAATACATCGCTAGATGGTGGTATGATTCAGATATCCCATTTAATGTTGCTCGCTCATCTTATTACCAAGCTATGTTGGACTCTGTATGCATGACTTGACTTGACTCTAGTATGCATGACTTGAGGGGAGCTCTTTCGCAAAAAGAGATATCTTCCACTAATCAGTATTTGGTTGAGTTTAAAGATTCATGGCTCAAAACAGGTTGTTCCGTCATGTTAGATGGATGGACTGATGGAAAGAACCGCACTATCATTAATTTCCTTGTTTCTTACCCTCAAGGAACCATGTTTTTGAGATCAGTTGATGCATCTGATAAGGAGAAAGATGCAGCCCTTCTATTTGAGCTTTTGGATGACATTATTCAAGAAGTTGGGGAGCAGAATGTTGTGCAAGTCATCACCGATAATGCATCAAAATATGTTCTTGTTGGAAAGATGCTTGAGTCCAAATATAGGACCATATTTTGGACTCCATGTGATGCACATTGCACAGACCTCATGCTTGAGGACATAGGCAAAGTGGAGTGGGTAAAAAACACTGTAGAGCATGCCAAGTGCATTACAAAATACATTTACAACCACTCATGGATATTGAACCTAATGAGGAAAAACACTGGGGGCAAAGAGCTTGTTAGGCCTGCAATTACGAGATTTTCAACTCACTTCCTCACGTTGCAATGTCTCAATGGTCAACATAAAAACTTGCAAAAAATGTTTTCTTCTGAAGAATGGTCTGAATCTCGATGGGCTCGTATAGACAAGATGGAAAAAACACCAAAAAGAAAGTGTTTGACAATTATTTTTGAAAAAGGTCTGTAGAGATTGTGAAAATTACCGAGCCCCTTGTTAAGGTGCTGAAGATGGTGGATGGGGAAAATTGGCCTTGGGCTACATTTATGAGGCTACGGATCGGGCAAAGGAGCAGATACGGGCAGCTTACAAGGACAGGTTAGCTAAATATGGCCGTATATGGGAGATCATTGATAACAGATGGAACAATCAACTCCATCATCCTATACATGCAACTGGGTATTTTTTGAACCCAAAGTATCATTATGAAAATCGGCTAGGAGATCTGCATGATGGGGAGGTCAGAGCTGGATTGATTGATTGCTTGGAGCACATGGTCCCTACCCATGCAGACCAATTGGAAATACATAGACAAATTATTGTTTTCACTACGGCAGGTGGTACTTTTGGCAAAATCTTGGCAAAGATGGCAAGAGATGTGGATCAACCAGGTAAGCAATTCCAATTTCCAATTTGTTTTTCTTTTCAAGATAAAATTGTTTACGTTCTTTACAATTCAAATTATAAACTAAGTTACTAATTAATGTATTTTTCTTTGCAGCACATTGGTGGGAGTCATTTGGTGGCCAGTGTCCTCAATTGCAAAGGTTTGCAATTAGAGTCCTCGGCCAAACTTGCAGTGCTTCAGGTTGTGAGCGCAGTTGGTTTGTTTTTGAGCATATACACACGAAGAAGAGAAACCGTTTAGAACAAAAATGGTTAAATGATCTTGTTTTCGTGCAAAACAACTTTCCACTGAGGAGGAACCAAATGATGAACAAAACACCTGATCTAGATCCCATTGTGTTGGACAATATTGATCCAACATCAGAATGGGTGGAGGAAACTGAAGATCTTGTGTTTGAGGTTGATTTTGATATCGACATGGCTTTAGCGGGGGATGAAGCAGATTTTGTGGCGGCATCAGAACCAGGATCAGTAGCAGTATCAAGTAAAGGCAAAGAACCAATGGAAGGCACTAGTCATGCAGGTCGACAACTCATGTTTCCATTAGGTCCACTTCTATTGTTATTGGTGGCATTGCTACTAAGGTTGCAGATCAGGCTGAGGCATCCTCAGACTCCGAACTAGATGATGTCTATGTAGTCCCTGATGATGATCTTGTGTCTAGTCGTGGTGATGAACTTGATGATTGATCATGTGTACACTATAGACTTGTAGTAGGGCAATGCCCTCATAGCTTGCAGCATTGTTTTTGGACTTTATAGGCCATTTAGAGCCGCATTGCTTATGTATTTTGCTATTTTGTCGATGATATGTATTGCACTCGATGCCATTTTGATAGTATTTACCTTTACATGGTATATAAATGAGCAAACTTTGCATATTTTGTCTCTATTGGCTTGGAATCATGGTTTTAAATCTTAAAAATAGTTTTGTTTCATTAAAAATTGATTATTTAATATATTTTTCTAAAACTGGTTCGTTTAGACCAAACCAGTGCCGATTCGACCAGTTCCGGTCGATAAACTGGTTCATTAGGTGGACCGGTCCAGTCACTGGTTCTGGTTTTAAAAACATTGGTTCATACAGGTCTGAAATTGTTGGGTCTGAAGCTCGCATGTGTGATTAGGGTTTTTGGTTTCCAGACACATGGTTGACACAGGTATTTTTCGGCAGCAATCGCACGCATCTAGCCATATCCGTGTGGTTGGAAAGCTTCAGTTGTAAACATAACTCTCCATCCATGCGGTTGGGACTCAGGGTTTCATTTTTACAAGTGACCGCAATTGACCACATTTCACCGCAGATTGGGAAAGTCACTTTGATCAATATTATTCCTAGGATCCTATTTCTAGATATTGTTTAGTTCATTTTGTTGGGTAATTTTGTACTACCTCATTGTACTCTTTGCTAAACATTTTATGACAATCTAATAGAAGAAGACTTATAAATGGTTTTCCCCTTTGTGGGATTTTTCCTTGGTCTTTGACCAAATTTGTATCTCCTATTGATGTTATTGATTGTCTCCTATTGTCATTGCATTAATGTTATATCTTCAGTTACTATTGATTGATGAAAGAATTAATTGTTATTGAAAAGATTGCTAATTGAAGAATTGAATTGGGCTAACGTATTTGAAACAGCATGAGCAGTGTAAAAATTAACATGGTATCAGAGCTAAGGTGAAAGACAAGCCCAAAGGAGACAAGAGTTGAAGAATTCATCTTTGGAAGAGTTGAAGGAGTCTGTCTAATCAAGTCAAGATGTCAAGCTCTTACTTCAAGGAAAATGAGAAGTTGGGTGATTCATCTAACTTTGTTGCTTGGAAGATCAGGTTGGAAAGCATAGTTGATGATAATGATGTTTGGGAATACATACAAGGAAAAGTACCTGAGCCTCTAAAGAATGCTTCTATTCCTACCAAGAACAAGTACAAGAAATGTCAGTTAAAAGCAAAGAAAATTAAAGTTGATGGTTTACAAGATCATTTACTTGCATATGTTGGAAATTTGAAAAAATCTAAGGATATGTATGATAAGCTAGCTGGGATATATGAGGTCAACAATTTGAATGAAATCATCTCCTTGAAAGATCAACTCAAAGATATGAAGATGAATAAATGAGAGTTTGTGCAATCCTACATTATGAGGATATCTCGTCTTAGAGATCAATTGCAGAGAGTTGGGGAAATTGTGCCTGACAGAGAATTGGTGATCTAACCCTTAGAGGTCTCCCTCCTATTTGGGAAACCTTCATTACTACTATAAGCAACAACAACAGTTTCTTGTCATTTGATGAGATTGTTGGAAAGCTCACTCAAGAAGAATCAAGGTTGGTTTCTAGAGGCAGGATACAAAAGCCTTTCGTCACTCATAACAAGAAAAACAAAGCAAAAGGAGGTCCAACAAATTCAAGGAAGCCTCCAACTTGAAATTCGAAAAGAAGAAATGAAAAAGAAACATAGCACATTGAATGTTACAATTGTCACAAGAAAGGTCACTATGCTCGAGATTGCACTGAGAAGAACAACGGTCCACTCTACGACACTAGAAGCAACAATAACAGGTTTAATAATTGAAGAAGAGGAGATGAACGAAGAAATTATCATGATGGAAGAGATGAAAGAAGATGAAGAGATATTCCGAGTGATCACGAAGAAGACCACCATCCTCAAAAGAAGTAAAGAAACACTAGGTATGAAAGTAATGTTGCTAATCAATCTGAATATATTCTTATTTCTACACTTTCTAGTTCATCTCCTCCGCATACTCGGGATAGTTGGTAGGTTGATAGTGGGGCCTCTCATTATTTCTCTGGGTATAAGGAAGTTCTCTCTAATTTGGTGGAAAGGGAGTCTAGTTTGAAAATTATTCTTGGAGAAAACTCCACTCATCCCGTTAAAGGCTTTGGGTCTGTTAAATTACATTTGGACTCTAGGGAATCTGTTTTGCTTCATGATGTGATGTATATGTCAGGGTTGAAGAAAAATTGGTATCTATATCTGCTTTGGAAGACAGAGATGAGGGTTTTCTTCATCAAGGGCAAAGTACTTACTTGGCCGGTGAGATCCCCTATGAGAGATGCATTCACATCGGGATCTAGATTTGAAGGACTTTATAGAGTCACCGAAAGACCTCTTCTAGCATTGGCCCATGATACTAATCACCAAAGTGAGCTAGGGCACTGAAGATTGGCCCACCTACATTATGAAGTCCTTCCGAATTTGAAGAAATTGGTTAGAATTCCCAATGTTCAAGCCCCACATAGTGGAGTATGTCCTAGATGTGCCAATGGAAAGAAGACAAAGGGACCATTCCCCTCTAGCAAGAACAAGACGAAAGACATTTTCCATCTCATTCATTTTGACATATATGGTCTGATGTCCATACACTCTCTTGTTGGCCATCTCTACTACATTACCTTCATTGATGATTTCTCAAGGAAGACTTGGATATATTACTTGAAGCCTAAGGTGTTGATTTTGGGTACCATCAGATGTGCTCTAGCCTTGAAATTTGGTGGAGAGGCTAAGGCACATGAGATCTCCAAAATCCAGTAATCGTTTGGAGAAAATTCCACATGGATGAGGAGTTATTAGAATAATTAAAATTTTTAATGGGTTCCTAAGTCTAAACTTAGGAAAATAAAAATATTAATGGGTATTAATTAAGATAAGGGTGAGAAGCTTTTCAGAGACAAGGATCAAGTCTGTTTTAATCTTAGCTATTGATTAGAGACTTAATCTCGGTCGTTGATTCATCAACAGGAAAAGTATAAGAGAAGACTTGAGGATCATTTAGAGACACACCGGCAGATACTCAATGTCCCAAGGAAAATCGATTCTCAAAGAGAAGGAGATCGATTTCAGAGGGAGGGTTGCAAGGTGGAGAAAAAGGAGGGATCAACAACAGTCAATGACTGAGGAGGAGGTGGCGCAGGGGCATTGAGAGACAGCGCAGAGGGAGACGCAATCCAGGGGAGACGCAACCCTCACACAAGCTAACGCAAAGGGACGCAGCCCTCACGCAAGCTGACGCAAAGGTGATGCAGAAGTGGGAGAAGGGTCTCCAGGGTGTCAGAAAGTTTCCAAGGGAAAGTCTTAGATGTTTTCTCTCAGTTTCTCTGTAAAATCATTCCTTGTAAAATGATTGTTGTTGAAGAATAATAAAATCCTCATCTGCTGCACCAGTTTTCCCACATTGGGTTTTTCCAGGGACAATTGTCCAAAAAATAACTGTGTTGATGTGATTGATTCTTGTGCATGTATATCATTGTTATTTTCTCTATGTAATTATGTGATAACTGTAGTAGAATTTATTTTAATGTTTGTTGAAGGGATTTCGTAAATAACTTATTGTGAAGAATAAGTAGGTGAAATAAATCAGTTGTTGTAGTAGAATTTCAGGTTAGAAATTTTCACATAAGGATGAGGCCTTGGATTTGTTCAAGAATTTCATGGCTTTGATAGAAAATCAAACAGGGAAGAAAATTAAGATCTTCAAGACTAATAAAGTTGGAGAGTACATTTCAAATGAACTCATAGATTTTTGCAAGAAGCAAGGCATCAAGAAAGAGACGATTGTACCTTATAATCCGAAACAAAATGGAGTGATTGAAAGAAAGAGCAGGTCTATTGTAGAAGCTGCCCGAGCCATGCTCCATGACCAAAGGTTGTCAAAGTTCCTTTGGGGAGAAGCAACAAATGCAGCGTTATACGTTCAAAACAGGGTGCTTCATCAAGCATTGCACAACAAGACTCACAAAGAAGTATTCACAGGTGTCAAGCCCGATGTTGGGGATCTCCATATATTTGTTTGCCCCGTATATTTCCATGTACCGAAGGGCAAAAGGAACAAGTTGGAAGCCACAGGAAGGAAAGGTATGTTCGTTGGGTATTAAGAAGATTCTAAAGCATTTAGAATATATATTCCTAGTCAAAGGAAGGCTGAAATTAGAAGGGATGTCAAGTTCGATGAAGATGTTTCCATTGTGAAAGCGAGTGACCTTCCTCAGCCTCCTCCTCTTGAGAAGAAGAATGATGATATGGATATTTTAGAAGATCCTTCCATATCCGAGAGAGACATTGTTGTATGGACCCCTTAGATCCTCCTCTATGTGTTCCTCCTACTAGGATGCGGCCACTTTGGCTTTGTGACACATTACAAGATGCAGAGAGACTCATTCTCACGAGAAGGACTTTTAGAGAGAGCAAGAAGCCATGCAAGTACTAGGGATATGTTGTAGCTATGAGAAATATGATTCAAGTTGAGCTTCACACCTTTGAAGAAATTGTAAAAGAGAGCAAGTTTGAAACGATGTTATGGCTGAAGAGTACGAATCAATTATGAAGAATGATGTATGGGATGTTGTGTCGAGACCAAAGGGGAAATCTATCGTAACTTCAAAATGGCTATTCAAGATCAAACATGGAGTTGATGGAATTATTGAGAAATATAAGGCAAAGTTCATGGCCCGAGGATTCTCCTAGAAAGAGGTAGAAGATTGCGATGATATATTTTCTCTTGTAGCTCAATATACTACCATTTGTTCGATAGTTCCCCTTGTTGCAAGTCAAGGATGGATCCTTCGTCATATAGAGGTGAAGACAACATTCCTTCATGGTATGTTACAAGAGGAAGTGTATGTTGGGCAGCCACAGGGATTTGATGTAGAGGACCAAAAGACACACGTTTGCATGTTGAAGAAGGCATTGTATGGCTTAAAGCAAGCCCCAAGAGCATGGTACACCCACATAGATAGTTACCTAATGAAGATTCACAAGAAGCAATGTCGACCCCAACCTCTACTTTAAAGTGTGTCATGTCCCTTCTCAAACACCTTTGTAACCGGGTGTTGCTACACAATTTTGCACAATTTTGGCTAAGGAAGAGGACCCATCATTTTCGACTTAGGGACTTAGGAAGCAATTCAACTTAATTTGGTTGCTAGTGGAATGTGGGGGCCACCCACATGGGAATTCGAATTGGCCCATTTGAATAGCTTGGAGGGAAAGTCGAATAGGTGGATGGAGGCGCCCACATGAGGCAAGGGAGGCCTAAGGAGTTATAAAGAGGGAGCAGCTCTCATTTTGGGATTCATCCATACATCTTGCAAACAAAATCACTTGACCGATCACTTTGTTGTTTCGCTGAGTCAACCATCTATTTAGCCACGAATCTCTCAAAAGGTAGATTCAACCTCTACTTCGGGGGACCATCTGTGCCCGCCCTACAGAGGCAGTTCTACGAGGATTTCAAAAGTTTCGGGTCAATGACATAGCACCACAAACCAACGCAGAGCAAGGAGTGTGTATTTCTGGGCAACCAAGAAACACACAGAGGGAGATTGAGGCAAGCAAAGATCTGATTGCTTGTCTGGTAGTTGGGGAGATGAGGTAGCAGCACTAGACCAGCGTTTTTGCTGGGTTTTACAGCCAGCATTCCAGCAATTTGAACTATTGGGCTAGGAGCAGATTTCGTGGTAATTGGGAGCAGCTGAGTTGGGCCAAGAGATCATCCAACGAGTCAAGGATTGGATAGCATGGTAAACTCAGCATTTGTAGAAGTTTTCAGGTGGATTTATAGGCAATTTCCAGCAAGTCAAAATTGGTAGCAAGAGCTGAGGTGAGGCTCCAAGGGGGTTGAAAATTAGAAGTCTAAACTAGCCAAAATCCTTTCTAGGTTTTTCTGGGGTTTTTGACAAGCATGCCAAATATAAAGTTTCATAAATTTATGAGCACCATAGGTGGGGATTTAAGTCATATCTTTGCAGGAGACAGTGTAGAATTGTTGGGGATTGAATAGTGCCTTTGGGGGTCGATTTTGGGAAGTCCAAATCAAGCTAAACCATTTCTGGGTTTTTGTGGGTTTTGGCCAAGGAATCTGAGGTTAAAAGCATATAAATTTCTGGACAGTTTCAGTGCACCTTCCAATGATTCAAACTTCAGCAAAGCAATAGTTTCTAGGCAGCGCAGTGCAGATTGGTGAAGCAGCTGAGCAACCTTTAGCTCAACCATTTTCCTACCTGGGTTTGGTACTGCTTGTCCTTTCAAACAAGCCGAAGTACACCATTCAATCATCTATTGTATTTGACTTGCAGAAATATAATAAAATGGCTCAGAAGTTCTCCATTTGCAGCTTTTATATGGGTGTCTGTTGAATATTTCGTTCTTGTAAATTACTGCATGTATTATTTGCTTGTTATCACTTGTATTCTTATTAAGGATCATTACAGTGGTACCAAAGCAAGATCTTGGCCCAGCTGTGGGAAATTAGCCAAAAGATCATGGAAGCTTTGGGTATGAGTGCACAGTGACGGGTGAAACCGGAGACAAACCCATGGCTCAAGGGAAATCCAGTATGCAAAAATTATGGGCTAAAATTCATTGGGACGATGAGAGGTTGGCCCAGTTGAGGAGGGTGACAGACCAAACCCATCCTCACCCTTACAACAAAGATGTTAGAGGTGAGCAGGCCGTGGGGGTGCAGCCATGTACATCGTGTGGGGAAAGTCTACCAAATTAGGGCACCAGATCTCCTAAAAAGAAGCAGACAAGACAAAGACGATTAGAGAGTGAGACCAGGGGGGCGCTTTTGCTAGTGGGGACCTCGTTTAGATATCAGGAGCCTGAGGAGGAGGTTGAGCATGATGCTGAGAGCCCACAGGATGGTGAGGAGCACATCGATATACCCGGTGTGGCGCAGGAGTCACCTTTATTAGAGACCTCTTTGATAGCCCCAGTTCACACCCTGGTGGAGAGGATTGAGCTTACTCGCATAGAGCCATTTGTTGAGGGGGTGCCATCCCTCGACGAGATGCCAACAGTTGTTGAGGTATCTGGAGCCATGACCAAGTTTACAGGCGATAGATGCCCAAAATAGTTCTATCAGTTTCAGGTTGACCTTCTAGCATTAAAAAGGAAGGTCGAGTTAGTGCGAGAGGCGATTCTGCAATAGAACGTGGAGCTGGAAGGCATGAGAGCAGTTTGTGTTGAGTCCACGACCAAATTAACTCACGTTGGGGAACAGTTGGATTCCCTATTGGTGCAGCTAGAGTGCACATTGGAGCGTGAGCGCAACCCTCTTCGAGCATACATAGACAGGGTTGGCAGCACTGTTAGGTTAACTTGGCCCATTAGACAAAGGGAGACAGAGCTACCTAGTCAAATTGTATGTATTAACCAGCATAGCGAGATGAGACGACCTGAGTTGCACAGGGTGCAACACCTACATGTTGGGGTTGTTCTATGTGCGGGAGTTCGTGCATTCGATCCCTCTCTTGGGGTTGGGTGGCGAGAGATTCTGAGTTGGTACCGGAGGATTGGACTATGGAGATGGTAGTGGACCCAAGTGGAGCTCAACAAGAGTTTCCAAGCACTGGCGATGGTGGAAGCCCCGACTGGCATTGGGATTCAGGAGAGACTACCTATCATTTCCCATGTATGTCAGTTGACTACAACCGAGATGGTGCAGTTGACCTAACAGTTGAGCATGCACATTCGCTAGGGGAGTCTCAGTCAGCACCAGTGTCCGACCAATTTATGGAAAGACTCTTTTGGTTTTCTTGGTATGGCATTGGAGGGGGTAGCTATTTGGCGCACGTGGTTTCCAATGGTTATCAATACTACACAGTGGCAAGCACCGAACAGTTTAGCATGCCTCGGATTAGTTCATGATGTATGGAGGCTATATATGGGTGGCATCCAGGGACTAGAGATGAGAGCCAAAGGGATTCCATCAATTGTCAAGGCTATGCCACAGCAGGTCTACCTATGGGATGCAGGGATTCAGTTGATCGATAGATCACTCCTAATGAGCGGAGTCGTGGCAGAGAGTGATATAGTTCGCTCTTGGGATGACACATGGGGGTTCACAAAAGGTTTCATCATATGGGGAGGCACACATTCTTTACTGCTGCACAGGTTTGGAGTTAGATTTGGATCGGTAGGGCTTGGTGCCATGGATATGCCCAGGCAGGATGTGTCTTGCCACTTTCAATATTCCACCATCGATTTCCAGGAGATGAGGATATTGTTTGTGCACAATGGGGAGTATGACATAGTCAGAGTAGCGTAGTGTCAACATGATGGCACCACTCTGGGACTAGCAGAGAACTAGGGCATCATAGCTCAATAACCTTTAGGGATGCGACGACTACTGCAGGGGGAGATCATACAGATCTTTCATTGGACTTTAGCGAGTCACTAATGGAGCAAGGGAATTTTGGTATTTGCACCGGGCAAGAAAGTAAGTGGAGCGAGGGGAGCTTCATGTTGGACAAGATGGCCTGGGATCCTCGTATTGAAGGATTCTTTCAATCCTTTCATATTAGGACAGTCTTGAGGTCAGGGACGATTCAGTGGCACATCTGCGACTCTGGCACATGTTGCAGTGACAGTGGGGAGCAACAGTTAGAGAGGATCTCTTTCAGGCATTGCTTGAGGACAGCGATTTTTAGAGCATTGGGAGATCTTGCTAAATGAGGATGCCACCTAGGAGGGTGAGCACATATTGGAGCACCCAGCTTTGAGGTTGCTTGAGGGCAAGCAACATTTGGGAGGGGAGGACTGTCATGTCCCTTCTCAAACACATTTGTAACAGGGCGTTGCTACACAATTCTGCACAAGTTTGGCTAAGGAAAAGGACCCATCATTTTTGGCTTAGGGACTTAGGAGGCAATTCAACTTAATTTGGTTGCTAGTGGAATGTGGGGGCCACCCACATGGGAAATCAAATCGGCCCATTCGAATAGCTTGGAGGGAAAGTCAAATAGGTGGATGGAGGGGCCCACATGAGACAAGGGAGGCCCAAGGAGTTATCAGGAGGGAGCAGCCCCCATTTTGGGATTCATTCATACATCTTGCAAACAAAATCACTTGACTATTCACTCTACGATTTAGCCGAGTCAAACAGTTGTTTAGCCACGAATCTCTCAAGCAGGGGATTCAACCTCTACTTCGGGGGACCATCTGTGCCCGCCTTACAGAGGCAGTTCTATGAAGATTTCAGGAGTTCCAAGGCAGTGACATAGCACCACCAACCAGCACAGAGCAAGGAGTGCGTATTTCTGGGCAACCAGGAAACACGCAGAGGGAGATTGAGGAAAGCAAAGATCCCATATGCTTGTTTGCCAGTTGGGGAGCTGAGGTAGAAGCTTTAGACCAGCGTTCTTGTTGGGTTTTACAACCAGCTGGGCCAGCATTCCAACAATTTGAACTGTTGGGGTGGGGGGCAGCGTAGAGGCCACACAACAGATTTCGTGGTACTTGGGAGCAGCTGAGTTGGGCCAAGAGATCATCTGGGGATTCAGGGATTGGATAGCACAGGTGAACTCAGCGTTTTGGGGAAGTTTTCAGGTGGATTTATAGGCAGTGTCCAGCAAGTCGAAATTGGCAACTAGAGCTGAGGTGAGGCTCCAAGCGGGTCGAAAATCAGAAGTCTAAACCAGCCAAAATCCTTTTTGGGTTTTTTGGGTTTTTTGGGTTTGTGACAAGGATGCCAAATATAAAGTTTCATAATTTTCTGAGCACCAGAGCTGGGGTTTTAAGCCATATCATTGCAGCAGACAGTATAGAATTGTTGGGGATTGAATAGTGCCTTTGGGGTTTGATTTTGGGAAGTCCAAATTGGGCCAAACCATTTTTGGGTTTTTGTGGGTTTTGGCCAAGGAGTCTGAGGTTAAAAGCAAATAAATTTCTAGGCAGTTTCAGTGCACCTTCTAGCTATTCGAACTTCAGCAAAGCAATAGTTTCTGGGCAATGCAGTGCAGATTGGTGAAGCAGCGAGGCAGCCTTCAGCTCAGCCATTTTCCTACCTAGGTTTGGTACTGCTTGTCCTTTCAGACAAGCCCAGGTGCACCATTCCATCATCTATTGTATTTGACTTGCAAAAAAATAATAAAATGGCTCAAAAGTTCTCCATTTGCAGCTTTTATATGGGTGTTTGTTGAATCTTTCGTTTTTGTAATTTGTTGCATGTATTATTTGTTTGTTATCACTTGTATTCCTATTAAGGATCATTACAAAGTGGTCAAAGGTATGCCATTGATTTTGGTTTTATATGTTGACAATCTATTTTTGACAAGTAGTGAGCCCCTAATGATCAAGTGTAAGAGGGAGCTAGCCTCTGAATTTGAGATGAAGGACCTTGGACTCATGCACTATTTTCTAGGGCTCGAGGTGTGGCAAAGGCCCGTGAGATCTTCCTTTCACAAGGAAAATATGTTGTGAAGTTGTTGGAAAGATTTGGAATTATAAAATGCAAGTCCTTAACCACACCGATGGAAATGAATTTCAAGAAGCTACGTGGAGAAGTTGCAGGACCCGATTTGGCGAATACATCCGAGTATAGATAGTTGATTGGGGCTCTAATATTCTTAATGAACACTTATCCATACATATGATATGCAGTGAACACGTTGAGTCAATTCATGACCGAGCCTCTCCATGCAAATTGGATTGTTGCCAAACACATTTTGAGATATTTGCATGGCACAATCACCCTTGGTCTGAGATATTTCGCCGGAGATGTTTGACTACATGGATATACTGATGTTGACTGGGCAGGAAATGTTAATGACATGGAAAGCACTTCTAGATGTTGTTTTAGCCTTAGATCTACCATGATATCTTGGATGAGCAGGAAACAGAAATCTATAGCATTGAGTACTGCCGAGGCAGAGTACATTGTCGCTAATATGGCTAGTTGCGAAGAAATTTGGTTGACAAAGCTCTTTGGAAAGTTATTCGAGTAGGTTCTAGACACACAGTGATATATTGCGACAATAAGAGCAGGATTCGACTAGCAGAGAATCTCGTGTTTCATGACAACTCCAAGCACATAGAGATCTGATATTATTACATTCGAAACATGTTGCAGGGAGGAACCATTAGACTCCATCACATATCGAGATGAGCAGATTGCATATATTTTCACCAAGGCTTTGCCAAAAAGGAAGTTCATGGCCTTCGAAGAGCAGCTTGGACTAATGGATGTGACCCCTCCTGATAAGGGGCATCACTGATCGAGAATACTGAGCATAGCTCTTCCCCCTTTGTAAAGCTCCCCAAGGAGAGAATGGAGCATTGAGGACTCTTGGGGTTGACGGATCTCTAAACAATTGGATATCGCCCCTATTTGTCACCTATAGGGTGGAAGATGTAGCTCCCCTATCTTGGTCTAGTAGAGTATAACCCAGTTGGCATCATACCCACAAGTCTAGCTTGTTGGGATTGTCACTCCCTATCTAGCCAATGGATTGAGAAAGCTTGGGGGTGTGTGATCCTTACCTTTGGTAAGTCGGGTATCTCACCCAATCTCAATTATGATGCAAGTGTTCTACCACGACTATTGAGGGTTATCGTTGGGAAGAGAAGGAAGCAATAGGATGGATGAGATATTGTATCCCACCTATTGCTTAGCATTAGGTGTAACACATATGCTAAGAGTGTCCCATAGGACCTTCCCCACAGGAATAGACATGAGGTGACAGTGTCCCATAAGGCATTCCTCATTGTCATGAGAGGGTGGTAGTTGTAGCTCTCCAATGATTCTTCTTCTTTAGATTCAACAATGATTCAACATATAGAGTTAAGCAAAGATGGGATATGATATGATGACACAATACTTATGATTACATGATGCAGTTGGAATTTATGCCTAGCTAAGAGGGAGTGTTAATTTGGAAGCTCAATGACAAATTCCAATCATGGGAATAGATTCCTCTTTCCGAGACTTCCAATTTTGACTTTTGAAGCACTAGATTTGGACAAGGGAAAGTGTATTTTTGAAGCAAATCCCACAATGTAACATTTTATAAGGTCGGCCCTAAAGTGAAATTGGACACCCTTGGAAGCATATAAATACAAGTCAAATGACCCTCATTTAGACATCATCATCATCAAGCATCTTCTTCTTCTCTCTTCTTTGGTTTGGTTCGCACAAGTCTCAAGTGGGTTCGCAGATATTGGTCTATACAGGTCTGAAATTGCAGGGTCTAAAGCTTGCACGTGTGATTGGGGTTTTTGGTTTCCAGCCACAGGGTTGACATGAGAATTTTTCAGCTGCAACCGCACGCATCCAAGTCTAGTCGTGCAGCTAGAAAGTTTTAGTTGCACGCATGATTCTCCCTCCATGCGGTTGGGACTTAGGGTTTCATATTTATAGGTGACAACAAATAACCGAATATTGGGAAAGACAACTCGGATCAATATTGTCGTTGGGATCATATTTCTGAATATTGTTTAGTTGATTTTGCTGGGTAATTTTGTATTGGCTCATTGTACTCTTTGTTGAACATTTTATGACAATATAATATAAGAATTACAAACGATTTCCCCCTTGTGGAGTTTTTCCCTAGTATTTGACCAAATCTGTGTCGCTTGTTGATGTTGTTGATTATCTCTTATTGTCATTGCATTATTGTTTTATCTTCAGTTACTATTGATTGATGAAAGAATTAATTGTTGTTGAAAAGATTGCTAATTGAATAATTGAATTGGGCTAAAGTAATTGAAACAACATAGAGCAGTGTAAGAATTAACACATGTCATAATAAGGTCATCCAAAGGTTGATAAGCCCCAAAAGGCTAGGCTACTCAACATAGGCTCAACCCAAGCTCAACAATGCCAAATAAAACCATTCAAGGACTACAAAGAAGTAACACATGAGGAGCAAAAATTAATCATCAAAACCTAGGTAAACCCTTAGTTGATGGGCTCCCTATTCCAAAATACACCAAGGGTCAATCAACTATGTGAGCAAATGCTATGCACAAGCCTTCAATACTCCTCATCTGCTAGTAGGCCTCCAACCACAGAAAATAAGCCATACCACCATGATGAACATATCCATCAATAATTACTAGCGTGTTCCATCAATAAGAGCCATAACATCCCACACCATCATCATTGCCCAACCCCTTCGTGGGATAGAACCATATATGCAACGAGTACTACCATTTAGGCATCAAGAGAAATATAACAAATCCACAACACCATGATACCAATATAAGTCACATGAAGTAGCATCAACTATCCATTATTGCATTAATCCATCCACCAAAATATGGGACCATATAAAAATAAAAATGAAAAAGGAGAGAAATGAGTTTCCTCCAAACAAGGCAAACAATGGGAGATAAAATTCACATTTGTAACCCTCATGCAATATGAGGATTATCAAACAACACAACATACCATCCTTTCACTTAAAAGACTTGTCAGAATAATACTAAGACTCAAAGACATCAATTTGTCGGTATACATGTGTTATTTAGTAATTTGACTTGTATATTAAATATTAAGTGTTAATTACATGTCACCAACATCACATAATAAGATAAGATAAATTTATTGTCAATGTCAGTTTTATAAGAACCCAGTGGGCTCTTAAGCGTACATAGCATGTCATCCTCTTCCTAATCAGGGTTGTTGGAATAATATGAGTTATGTTGCATGCCTTGACAAGCATGTCTTAAGGGTCGCAGCATTCTCATATTGAAGTACACTCGTTTATTCTCTTGGATTGCTAAATGCACTAGGGTTCAAGGGAAGAGAAATATTCTATGTTGCACAGTGACCCGTCCCCACCAAATTTCATGGTGTTTCCTACATCCTAACGATCCGGGTACTTTGGAACTCATCGGAAACATCCCAAATTGGCCAGGGACTACATCAGGTCTTGGGGACTTCCAAGTCGTCCCTCAAAAAGTCGGGGACTTTAATGGACTTCCCAAAAGTCCCTTGATAAATCCGAGACTTTAGCGTTGAAATGTGTCACTAGGTTCGGTCTTCATACTGTCTATTGCAATCATGATTTTATGTATTTGATAAAAAGAGGAAAAGAAATTTATTATTTTCATTCTTGTTGCATGGGTTTCATGCATAAGGTAACTTTATTTGTAGGTCAAGCACCCATTTAGTGTTTCTACTTTTGTCACAGAATTATGAAGTCAAAAGAGTCATTGTCATACATGTGAGAACCCTTTGGGTATGTTGTATCTTATAAAGAAAAATTTTGTATAGTCAAATGTGTCTTGAAGACCCTCCAAGACCTCGTCAAACTAGTAGCAACAAGTCGGCCTACATGAAAGAGCAAGTCAGTCTCATTAAGGGCTATTCGACCACATTGTAAAGCCTATATATAAGAGACTTCGACCTCACATGGAGAGCACTCACTCATCATAAGAAATTTGATCAAGGAAGAGAAGGAGAGTAAAGAAGAGGAAGACTAAAGGAATGAAATTTTTGAATATTGTTTTTGGGCTATCTTCTCCTAACGCGTGAGAAGATTAGGGAAACCTTACTACAGCAAAGTCAAAGTACTGGAAAGTTGTTGGATACGTTGAAGTGTTGGAAAGTTGTTGGACAAGTCGAAGTGCTAGAGAGTTGTTGGGCAAGTCAAAGTACTGCAAAGTTGTTGGACTAGTCGAAGTGTTCGAAAGTTGTTAGGCAAGTCAAGGCACTAGAAATTTGTTGGGCAAGTTGAAGTACTCAAAAGTCGTTGGACAAGTCAAAGTACAGGAAAGTTGTTGGACAAGTCGAAGTGTTGGAAAGTTGTTGAGCAAATCGAAGTGCTGGAATGTTGGTGACAAGTTGTTGGGGGTCAAAGTTGCTGGAAATTTTTGGGTCGAAGTAGCTGGAAGTTATCGAAGTTGATGGATGTTGCTAGCTCAAAGAAGCTGGAAGAAAATTTCATAAAGAAGAAGTTTGACTTGGTCTTTGAGGGGTCTTTGACAAGGGTCTTAGGTCTTAGAATTCGTCATCTGAACATTCTATAAGAAGAGAAGAATTTTGATGGCTTTTCCTCTCAAGAGTAGAGGTTTTGGCCCTGGCTAATAGCCTATATCTTGTGTCCTCTTGTCTCATTAATATTCATTGTTTGGTAGTTGTTTGATGACAGAAAACACTATAATAATCAAGTTAAAGAAGAAGGTAATCAAGTTAAGTAAAAGACATCACAAGCAGTTATCAAAGTACGAGAAATCATCTAAATAATCTACCCCTAGATTTCTCAACATGGAATCAGAGCTAAGGTGACTACGATAAGAAGAAAAGGCAGCCTGAAGATCACTATTGAAGAAGGATACATAAGGGTCAAACACAAATAAATCATCAAGAAGGACTAACCCTCTCATCATCTTGAAGGAAGAAAACTAAGAGTATCAAATAGGACCCCAAAAACCCTAGCTCATTCAAAGAAGGATTCTACATTTGAAGCATTATTGGGAAGCTCACACATTTTACAATCATAATCACAAGGAGAAGAAGACCTCAAGGACCCTACCCCCACTTAGAGAAAGAAGGACTACACATTGAAGCATCTTGAAGTCTCTGCATCAAAGGGAAGCAGGAAGAAGCGTTTGCCATCATCATCAAAGAAATCAAGGTGATCTCCCTCTCTTTGAATAAAAGGATCACATCTCAAGAATATTTGAAGAGAGACATCTCTGGATGTATTGTCATCTTCAAGAAAACAATCACAATCAACTACCATCAAAATCAAGAAAGGCATCAAGTTGAAGATATCATCATAAAAGAAGCATCTTCACTTGACAAGTAAGTACCTTTATATTTATGTCTAAATCTACTATCAAAATGACATCATTCTGCAAAGAGCGCAACAAATTGGTTGGGTCATCAAATTTTTCTGCATGGAAGAAGAGGACAAATTTGATCCTCAAAGAGAATGAAGTTATTGGATATGTTAAGGGTTCAATCACAAAACCATCACAAGAAGAAGCTCAAGCACTAGTGAAATATATGAAAGGGGAAATAAGGGCTCAAAGAATCCTTATAGAATCAATCAAGGATTCCCTCATCCCTTATGTCGCCAAAGCTAGAGAATTCAAAAGAAATCCATGATAAGCTAGTAGAGTTGTTCTCCACAAGCACTGCGGGACAAGTTATATCTTTGAGAACCGAGCTATACAAAATGAAGGTATCACAAATAAGAGACCAACAACAAGAGTTAGGGGAAATAATTCCCGACAAAGAAATGACCATTGTTGTGCTCAATGCACTACTTAATAAATGGGGCAACTTTGTATCAAGTATCTATGGAAAGAAGGAAGCCACCCCATTCAGTGAACTTTGGTCATTGTGTAAGATTGAAGAAACAAGGATGAAGGCAAAAAGTGATGTCGGATCAAATGAACAAGTTTAAGCATTTGCTGCCATGGCTAGGAGATAAGGAAAGTTTGGGAAGTTTGGTTCTCAGAAAAAGAAAAAGATTGATATGTCAAAGATCCAATGCTATGGATGTGAAGAATATGGCATTTCAAGAGAGATTATCTAGAATTTAAGAAGGACAATAAGAAAAGGAAAGAAAGTTTTGAAGCCCATGTTACCGAAGAAGTACCTTAAGAAAAGAAATCAAAGGAGGAGGAAGTAAAAGATCTCTTGTTAAGTTATGGTATGTTCTTTTTCTTATTATATTCCACAGATTAGCAACCACATGAACATAAAGTAAAGTGCAGATAGAACATTAAACGATCGACAGAAAACAAACCAAGACAAGAGACACAAGATGTGGCGGCTAGCTAGGGACAAACCCCACAATGTGTGGGGAAACCCTTTGATCAAATCTTCTTTTATCTTCAATAATTCAACAGAGAAAAATAGTACAATAAATCTGATTTATATCAGCAGTAGCAAACCCTATATCAACAGCATAGCATTAGCGGCTTCATCATCAAACTAGGGCAGACAATATCTCAGAATCTGACCGTCGAATCGGCTTGATTCCACCACCAAAAGTTGCGGCTTTCAAAGGAGGCTCAGATGAACCTACAATGCAATTCAGATGAGGAGATCTTCTAGTCCACGTAGGTCAAACTTTACTTCTGCAATTGCAACTTCAGTTTCAGTAGCTTCCGGCTTTACATGTATAAGGGAGAGACCATTTTCTGTGCAGTAGAGAAGAGACTCTTTTCTGCGTAGTAGAGAGAGAGAGATGTGATGAGATGAGTGAGTCCAAATGAGGAAAAGTCCTCCTATATTTATACACAACGTTGGTGTGTGAATAGATGCGATTGTTGGGCTTCTGAGCCTACATGAGTTGTAGGTCGGCTTGATAATAATTCCATAATCAAAATAAATTCATATCTCCATGAATACTTATCGGAATCGGATGATCTTTATATCAATTCTACACCTCTCGATGAGAGGAATCTAATAAAAATATTATCAGCCATGAATAAGATGACCCACATGAAGTTTTGCCCTAGTTGCCAATTTTAACATCTCTACTATGATTGAAATAATCTCCTTCACTTATTTCTTTTCAGTTTTGTGAAAGATAGCTATCATAATAGGAACCATTACAAGAATGATAAGATGCATTAGAGCTGAAATAGAGATGACCTCATCCCAAAAGCATGGAACTATAGCTGGAGTAGACATTCCACAAGGTTGTAGCAGTCAACATGATAGAAAGGAAAGTAGTTTATGGTAACTTCATTGAAAGCATGAAAAAGACAACTAAAATTATAGTATATATGGTTGGAAGAAAGTCATCTAGCATGATAGAAGATAGAAAGCTCATCATACAACATCATGGTTAAGGAGCATGTTGAAGAGTGTAACTAGTGTCGATTGTCATAATTATATTTAAAACGTATTTGTCAAAAGAAAGAAAAAGAAATTTTATTATTAAACAAAAATGACTTAATAAAGCATGGGTTTTATGCTTGGGTCAATTGTTTTTAGGTCAAAGTGTCCATTGAAGACTTCTAGGGTTTATGTCAAGTGTCCTTGTCAATGCCAACATGTAAAGAACCCTTCTTGGGATTTATTTGTCAAGAAAAAAAATTATTTTATTGTGAAAGAGGTCAATTAGGCCTCCTCCACCAATTCGGCTTCAAACTAGACAAGTCAGCCTAAACTGGCCAGCAACTCGAACTCATTTGTCACTCACTCACAACAAGTTCGATCTGCAGTTTTTGGGCTAAGGAAAAGTGCAAATTTCAAGAGAAGAAGAGGAAAAAGGATAGTGAAGGAGAAGAAGGTCTCTCACAACCATAAGAAGTCAAAATTTTCCCTCTTTCTCTCACGTTTAAAGTTGTGATGATGCTAGAGGGGCCGAAATTCTGCAGTGGTTGGGAAGGCCAAAATTCTGAAGTTGTTGGTAAAGTTGGGTCCAAAATTTCTAAATTGATGTTGGGTTGTAGTTGTTGGACAAGAGGAGACTATTGAAGGTTGCAATATCTCATTGGAAGGCTGACTTGGTGGAGGAGGAAGGTTTGTTGGTCTAGGATCTCGGTCTATCTCATTTGAATCACTAAAGGAAGAGTTCTTGACTAGGTTTTTTCCTATATAGGGGTTTTTCCCTGGCTGTGCGCCTACATCTAGTGCCCTTGATCTTCGTGTTTTGGTTTTGGTAATTGCTTAATGAACTAAGATAAAAGAACATAAGAAATATAATAATAATTCAAGGATATCAAAACCAATTATCAACAAGGGAAAATCTTTCTACCTTTCCAATTTTCTAACAGCGCATTTGCAAAATGAGGATCATCGAGATCCTTCACTAGAATCTTTATAAGAAGATTCACCTCTACTTGGAAGAAGCAAGTGTCTCGTTGATAGTCTACGGTCCACCTTGTGTGGGATCCACTGGTAACATATGATGACAAAGATGTGGAGCATGTTGTCGTCAAGCAAAGGAAGGACGTTGCCCGAAGGTAGCCTAGATGATCTCATGAAGGAAGAGGTATGTATATATTTAATAGATAAAGTCATGTCATCATATGGTTGCAGATAGGATGGGTAGAATGCTCTATCTCATGAGTATGATAAAAGAAGAAGAAACTCTTCCTTTAGAAAGATGCATGAAGGCATGTAGATAAGGTGCCTTGAACTCTTCTTTATATTGATAAGATGAAATCAACAAAATATGACCTCATATGGAAAATGAGGTGGTTGACAATCATGGTTCCTATGTTGAAAGAACCATGTAAAGAAGATCCTGAGGAAAGCAATATTTGAAGAAAGAAAGGAGAGTTCATGAAAGATGCAACTATAGTCATGTAAGATAAGTGATCAACATCTTATAGCAAGAAGGATTAACTATGACATCTCCATGAAGAAGGTGTGAAGGCCTTGATAGGTATGTTAGACAAAGAGAACCTTGGTAATGAGTATCTTGGAGATGGATTCATACATGTGCAGGATGTTGATGTTGCATGAAGTTGATGTCATGATGAAAGGCCATCATAAAAAGGTAACTTTGATTTGATGTTCATTTTTTAATATTGAAAACATCTGGATGGGTTGAAACAGGGCTACCAAAAGAGACTTGTAGATGTCACCTACAACTAGCACTCATGAGATTGGATAAGAAGATCCTCAAAAAAGGCATGACTTTGAAAAGGTAGTCGTACAAAGTTAAAGCCAGATGTGGACTAGAAGATCAATTTTTGATGAGAAGGATCACATGACTATTGGCTCAACCCTATGGCTCATTGAAGGAAAGTGATGAATGGTCGATGCCCTACAAAGAAAATCTAGAAGATGAAGGCTCCAAGATAAAGAAATTGGAGTTCATGACATCGAAATGAGGAGCCCTACAAGCAGCTGAGAGTACCACGATCTCAACCAAAGAGCAGATAGTTGACGTTGGAAAGAACTCCCTAGTTGAGAGGGAGCTTGGTCAAGTCCCTGGTTAAGATGGAGCTTGAGTATATTTCTTTTATAGGAATGAGTTGATCCTCTTTGGTTGAGAGGGAGTGACAGATATGGTTCTCTACTTCATATGTCATGCACCAGACTAGGACTAACAATTGTAAATCTTAGTGAAGGCCATGAGGAGAGATAGACACATTATTCTTGTCTTCATGTGTGAAGAAAGAATGGAGGATTGGGTAAGCATCTGGTTTTGGATACTTTTCAAGGATGTGGTAGGGCATCCAATAGGTAAGAATAGTTGAAGAGGAAATTCCTTGAGGATGAGTTATTCCAACATAGGAATTGTCCTAGAAGGACATACCTTGTGAACATCCGTGTGGGGTATGTGACTTAAGAGACAATGATGATGGTGTTTATTACTCATTGTTTTGCCAGCATTGTGCTCTGATCTTATGGATAGATAAAGTTGTTAGACAAGGCCTTACTATGTGACAATGTTAGTTGGTATGATGAGATGCAATGAGATAAGCTGAATTAATAGCTTATGAGATGGCTTACCAATCTGAATCTTCTTATGAGAATTCTTCAGTATGAGAATGTCCAAGTACCATGTATGGATTATGAATACCTCCCTAGTTAAGAGGGAGTGTTGAAATGTGTAACTAGGTTCGGTCTTCATAATGTCTATTGCAATCATGATTTTATGTATTTAATGTAAAGAGAAAATGGGTTTCATGCTCAAGGTAAATTTATTTGTAGGTCAAGAACCCATTGAGTGCTTCTAGGTTTGTCATAGAATTATGAAGTCAAAAGAGTCATTGTCATACATGTAAGACCCCTTTGGGCATGTTGTATCTTACAAAGAAAATTTTTGTATAGTCAAAAGTGTCATGAAGACCATTCAAGACCTCGTCAAACTAGTAGCACCAAGTTGGCCTACATGAAAGAGCAAGTCGACCTCATGAAGGGATATTCGACCACCTTGTAAAGCCTATATATAAGAGACTTCGACCTCACTTGAAGAGCACTCACTCATCACTAGAAATTTGATCAAGTTACAGGAGGGCTAAAGGAACGATATTTGTGGATATTGTTTTTGGGTTATCTTCTCCTCACACATGCAAAGATTGGGGAAACCTTACTGCAATAAAGTCTAAGTACTAGAAAGTTGTTGGACAAGGAAGTGCTAGAAATTTGTTGGACAAGTCAAAGTTCTGGAAAGTTGTTGGGCAAGTCGAACTACTAGAAAGTTGTTGGGCAAGTCGAACTACTGGAAAGTTGTTGGGCAAGTCGAAGTAGTGGAAAGTTGTTGAGCAAGTTGAACTACTAGAAAGTTGCTAGCAAGTTGTTGGGGGGCAAAGTTGCTAGAAACTTTTGGGTTGCAGTAGCTAGAAGTTGTTGAAGTTGTTGGAAGATGCTAGG